>JBBPLE010000142.1:4940-35838 GCA_038089675.1 Boletales sp. KT-2023b
GCGAACAACTTCACATCAATGCTACCAAATGACACAAAGCAGTGACAGGCCAATGTTATGCTGAGCACTCAGCCCAGCCTGGATAAACACCTCATTCACAAGGAACCAATTATCAAATACATGGACTCAAGGTTCTGTGACCCTGCAGTCCACTGGCTTATTGATACTGATCAGGTACACCTTACTTGACATATAGACTCAGTAGTCTCACTCTGTCCTAGCCCGTCCATGCATTGCAGCATCCATCATTCCAAAACATGATTGATCTTGCATCCTGTGCTACAAATGGCATCACAATTCCAACTCACAAAGACATGTGGCAGAAAGTAATCAATCTCTTCAAGCAGCATCTCCTGGACCTATGCAAGTACTTAAAGGTAAGTCTTTGAGCATCACAAATGATTGACTAATGCTCTTGTTCCTGGCAGAGCAATGCTGTCAAAGGTTACATTAATCTCACATGTGATGCATGGCAGGCATCAAATATTGATGGTTACTTTGCCATCACAGGTTCTTGGATTGAGGCAACAACTCCTACTGTCTGGACTGTAGAGTCAGTACTCCTTGGCTTCGTGTATCTCAACAATGCACACAATGGAACATGTCTCAGACAGGCTCTCTTTAAAGTTGTTAAATGACTTGATATTGTGCAAAATATATGTATCATTGATCTAATTCAGTCCAATGTCTCATGATTAACTTCCAGCTTGGCTATGTTACATGTGACAATGCAACAAACAATGACACTATGATGCAAGAACTCACACATCTGATTGAATTAGCTACAGGTAAAGCCTTTGATGCAAAGAAGCATTGCTTATGGTGTATGGTACATATAATCAACCTCACCACACAAGCACTTCTCACAGCTCACAGCAAGTCAAAGCACTATGACCTGGCTACCTCCAACACTGAGTTGGTCATTGTGCAAGAGACAGATGGCACTCATGATGAGGTTGGTCTTGTTTGCACCATTGTCATAAAGGTAAGCATTCAAAGTATGTGCATACATTAGTAATCTATTATTCCAGGCATGCTCTTCTGCACAGTGCAAGGAGCTATTTCAGTGACTTCAGATAAGCACAGATGATGGGCATACTTCATGTGATTATCCTGTGCAGCTCCTCCTTGACATGCTGGTTTGTTGGTCATCTACCTATCTAATGCTTAAGTGAGCATTGGGTCTCAAAGAAGTAAGTGCATGATTATTCTGAGTCACTATCATCAAAAGCTGATCCCCTCTTAGGAAGTCAATCTATTTGTTCATCATCTGGCCATACATGAATGTGATTCTGAAAAATGCTGCAAGGTTTTAGACCTTGAACTATTGGAGTATGAATGGGAGTGTGTGCAACTACTGCTATCACTCCTTGGGGTATGTCTAGCATCATATTTAATATGTAGCATAAGGTGCTAATTTTAAACCATTGTAGCATGCTGAGAAGGCTCAACATGCTTTTTCAACAGACAGTAGCCCAACCCTGCACACTGCTCTGCCTGTGTTAGAGGCACTACACAAGGCCTGGTCAACCTGCAAGTTGAAGGGTACCAAGTACCTTGATTTCCATGAAGCTCTCAAGGCCAGTATCGACAAAGTGGCTGAATACTATCAACACACTGCCATGTCTGATGCACATATCATCTCTATGGATAAGTATACATGGATTTCAACAGTATGGCCCCAATAACAAAGCACCATTCTAGTACTCAATCCTGCCCAGAAATTGAACCACATCTGCTCCAACTGGGGTGAAGACTTGCTTGTGGATGTGATGCAGCTCCTTGAAGAAATAGTGGGCATTTTTTAAAATTCTTACCCCCCATTTGCTCTAATGGTGCAATGCAAAGTATCAAAAACAATATGATCTTCTATATTGCAACAATATGGGGTCCACATGGATGACAGGCCCAAAAATCACAAAAGCATGGTCACTCACACTTGCTCAAATCTCATCTGATGAGGACAGCGATACAGAGCCAACCAGAGGTTCTGAGAGCTGGTCCAATCCCAGCAAGCCATGGCTACAGGGCTTTCATGAGTACCTTCAGACATGCAAAACCATGGGTATGCTGTTGATCATGCAGTGGTGGGGGGTGAATGCAGCACATTATCCTGTTTGGGCATCCCTTGTGTCCAACTACCTATTGGTTATGGCAAGTTCAGTTTCATCTGAGCATGCATTCTCCTTGGCTGGTATTACAATTAGCAAGTGATGGAATTGCCTCAAGGCTGACATTGTGGAAGCGCTACAGTGCATTAAGTCTTTTTCCCATAAAGACTTACTGCTTTGTGAAGACCCACTGGTAGCTAATAGTGTCAACATGTGTGAGGGGGCTAATGCCATAACACCTAGGGCTGGGGGCAGCAATTCTCAAGATGATGGTGATGTGCTTGATGATTCAGCTGCTGACAGGTTGGAATTGTACATCAAGAGTGACAATGATGAGGTAAATTATGATTCTGGTGATGACATATTCATCCCCTTCATGGACCTCTAGCGCTAATTTTGAAAATGATATTGTGTGTCTATGGTGTGACTATAGTAAGCTGTGGCCCAGGCTGGGCCCAAGCTGCTATGAATGGCTTTGGTGGCTTTAGGCTTGGCTTCTAAATCTGTTGGCCTGGAGCCTTACCAGGCCAGGCCCAAGCCCTGGCTTTCAGGCCAAGCTGGGCCTGAACAACACTACTGATCAAACATGATTCAGAGGTGCATCTCATGTTCCTTCATTGTATCACTATATACAAAAATATCAACTAGATAGATGTACATGAAGCATCCTATTTGATCACTAAAGATCACAGTCATTAGATGTTGAATCATTGCTGGGGCATTACAATCCCCCTGTTGCATAACCTGACTTATGAAAGTCCTATAAATCATGGTAAATGCCATTTTCCAGACATCATCTGGTTTGACTCTGACCTGTTTGTATGCATTTGAAAGGTTGATCTTCAAGTGGTATTTCACTCTTGCTACATCCATACATATTTGATCTTCATCTGGGAATGGAGTCACATCTTTTACAGTATTGTCATTGCATTTTTGACAGTCAATGACTGTCCTCAATTCCCACTCTTCTTCAGAATACAGAGCATTGGTGCCACCTGTGGGACACTTTTCATGACCCACCATCCAGTGTCAGTATACTGTCAGATTTTTTCTGACAGTTGTTGCTTCAGTGCATCAGCACATTGAGGCAAGTGGTATATATACCACTTTTCCTCATGAATGAGCAGGATGCAATGGTTAACCTGTTGCAACAGGGGAAGTTTAGGGACTACTCCCCCAAGCAGATGCTTGTATTTTTGGAACCAATGGGTTCTCAACTGAGAAATGTCCTCTGCTGTCAGACCCTTTGTTGGATTCCTGGGCTTCATAGCTGCTAGTAGTTGTCCTGGGGCAATTAATTTCTCATCAAGTGGAGGGTCTTTCCCTCCAACCCCCTCTCTCCTTAAGCCCTCACAAGGTCAATGTGACCACACAGGGCTTGGGAGTCAATAGGAAGGAGTGGAATGGGGCAGCCACTTGGCAGCCCCAGACCTCAACATAAATTTCTCAATGTCATGTCTTCCTAACAGGGTGATGTGGACATCACCAAAGGACAATTCATTTGTTCCAAAATCAATTCTGACCCCATGGGTCCAGAGGAAGGGTATCCCAAGGATACTATACAATCATAGTGATCGATGTTTGCAACATTGAAGCAGATGTTGATGGTTAGGCTTCCAACCATGAGTGAGGTGTTAGCCTCATAAGTGATCTTAGAGTGACTGCCCATGCAGCCAAGCTGCAGCATTAACTGCTTTTGCAGAGGGTTCACCCTCATCTTTGTGACCTTTGCAAACACAGGGTTCACAAAATTACTGGTGCTCCTGATGTTGATCATCATGAGGGCTTTACAGCGGTTCACTGTAGCCTCAATCATGGTGCACAGGCAGGATTCAGGCAGATTACCATCTGGTGCACACAATCACAATGAATACCAGAACTTCTGGTTAGTTGAAGTAGGCACATCAGCACCAGAAGCCATAGATATGGCTGCTAACCAAGGATTCAGGTGGTGTGCCCCATTCTGGTACTCTATATGACAGGGACCATCCCATCCAATGTGGATAACCCCATGAGGGGTTCAGACAAGAACATCATCCAAGTAGATCTTGATCCCCTCCAACTGGAGGCCATGGAGAGCAGTTATCTCCTCATGTAAATGACCTACAGCCTCTGATATGCAGAGGTGGAGATCAGACCCATGGAGACAGATCACCAATAGCTGATTGACCAATTCTAATGCAGTGATGCAGGCTTCCTTGATGGTAGCAATACCATCAATCATGATGTGGAATGATACATGGACAGCATCAATGTCCAATCCATAGCCATTTAGTTGAGCATGCTTGCTGTCATCCCAGCTGCAGTGTTACACTTGGTCTGGGTAGGAACAAGCATAGGCTCAAAGAACTAACTATGGGGTCAAAGGTTCAAGGTATTCGAATGAGAGAGCTTGCCCAAGGGTCAAAGGTGCAATCGACGAACATCATCGATGGATTCTAAGGGAGTCATCCAACAATGAGGTCGATGAAGGGCTTCAAGAGAGTTGTCCAATGATGAGGTCAATGAGAGAGGTCAAGGAAGTTGTCCAATGATGAGGTTGATGAAGGAGGTCAAGAGTTCAAGGGAATCAAGGTATGATTGAGCAGGACTAAGCTGAGGATACATTGAGTAGAACATCAGCTTAAGTACTGTGAGGAATGGAAACTAATAGAAGGTCATGGAAGGTTCATTACTAAGCAATCAAAGATAGAACCTTCCATAAGAAATAGAAGTGCAGATAACAAGAATAGAGAATGGAAATGAAAGGTGTGCGACGAACATGTTGTAAGTTCTAGAGCACTCTAAAGAAAGCAAAAGATACCGGGTCGGGCTGGTCTATCATATCAACAAGGAAAAGAAGTAAGAAATAGAAGTAAATCGTAACATGCAGTGGTACTCCCACCTACTGTACTTAGTAGGATATGCCATAGCAGCATTGAAAGATGGTCCTTCCAATCCATTGATCACAGTATTGGATATGTGAGATATCTGCTGGTTGCAATCTGGACACTGCACACCACAGTGTATTGCATCATATAGTGGAGACCAACTCCACCCTGTTGGCTAACCAGTGGATGATGCTCTCCCAACTGTCCATTGCAAAAATGTGAGGAATGCTGCTGTGGGGGGTTCATTCCAATCTGGTAGTCAGGGGATATGTTCTATTCCCCCATGTTTGTCCACACAGAGTTGTCTCCAAGGGGATTGAACCTCCACCTCCTCAGAGGTGACCAGCACACAATCTGTGTGGTTGGTCAGATGCAAGGCATGATCTATTAGATCAGAAAGATGGTGCTCATGCATGCCTGTGCCATTCAAAGAAGATGGAAGAGATTCCATCTCATGGTGAGCCTCCATTGCATGTCATGCTAGTGCTACCGACCATTGTGTTACCATGCAGAGCCAGTAACACATGAGGCATAACAATGCCATCATGGTATTGGCCTCAAGCAGACAAGTGGTAGGCCAGGTTCTAATCCTGTTATCCCAACCTCAGCAATATGCTTACTGTTCAAGTGACTGAGGGAGGCATAATACCTCCATGAGAGACTCATTGTCCTCCTCCAAGGATCATGAAATATGTTTGACATGAGAGGAACAAAGTGTGCAGTTATCTGCATGTATGGCTCTGTATGTAGAACTCCATTCCCAAGTGAACAAGTCAGTATTGTCATCCATCCCAACATCAGAATTGTTGATGGGATGTGTAGGAGGGGAGTTGCCCTGACACTCCTCCAGAGGAGGAATATCACTATCCTCCATCTGAATGGTCATGATGCTCTCATCACTGTCAACAATAACCTGAGTGATATGATGATTGTTGTCATCCTCAGGCTTGGGGCACATCATCACACAGCAAACCACATTGGTTTCATCAGGTGATTCCTCACTGTTATTATACATGGCATTGAGGAAGGTGATTGGTTCATTGTCCTCCTTGACATTGAACTCTTCACCATATTCACAGATATTATCCTCTAGGTTGACGACTTCATCATCATCCCCTGCAGGTGCATCTTCAGTGCCTTCTTCATTGCTTGGGGAGGCATGCCCATCCATTTCTTGGATGGGCTCCACCTCTGGTGCATCATCATGCTGTATGTCTACTGCTTAAAGATGAGGTTTATCAGAGGTTCTATTCCCTCCTTTAGTGTCACATCTGGCCTTGGCTGAGCAATTTGGGGCCATATGCCCCTCCTGTCTGCAGCTGTAGCAGGATATGCCTTTCAGGAATTTCTTCCTGGTGGGTGCAGAGTTCCTCTGTGGGCTAAATTGGCCCTTCTGTTGGTGATTATTGCCAGAACACCAGCTATCAGGGTTTTTCCCTTTCCTATGGAAGATAGTACTTCCTTTCCAGAAAAACAGAGGTTTTTTATCTCATCTTGCAGGTGTTTTACCTGCCTGTCTTCCTCAGGAGGTTTTTTCCCTTTATGGGAGTTACTTCCCCCTGAAGCTGATTGCTTCTTAGCAATCTGGCTCATGGATTTTTGCACTGTTTCAATATGGTGCATGAATTCAAGGATTTCCTCAATTGAGGAGTGTTTCATGGAAACCTCATGTACTTCAAGTACTCTCCGAAGGATCAGGTATGGGAGTCCCTCCAGGAACTTCCTATTGAATGAATAATTGTCTGGAGGTTGTACCATTTGGCACATGCAGTGACACATGTCATTGTAGAACATGAGTGTTCCCTTTTCCAGGTTGTAGCAGGTATGATCATACACAGTCGCTGTGTTCTGTGTGGATGATTTGTGCATGAATCATTGGAACATCTTGCATATGAGATGTTTGAAGGTCCAATGACCCCATCTTTGAGGAGGATCATCAACCTCTGCAATATACCATTGAGATGCTATCCCATCCAAGTATGCAGATGTGTACAGGACCCAATCCTCATCTCAGTCAGGTCTGGTGATCTTAAAGATCTGGTAATACTTCAATAGCTGGTTAATCCAGCTATTGAATTTCTCCAGATCATCTTCACTGCTCAGTTTGACTGGAACAGTTGGTTGCCTGACTTGCTCATATATGTGTTGTGCATAATGTTGTTGCATGTGTTCCATGTACTGACTATTGCCAGGGGTGTAGCCCCAAAGGTATCCTTGTATCTGGGGCCTCCACCCTGGATATCTGCAGTTACCACTGCCCAACTGGCCAGGTGGTATTGGAGGATTTCCTCCTGGTGGACTCTCATCTGTCTCATTGTTATCTGAGGGGTCTCCTCCATGTGGACCTCTGCCAGGTGGACCTCCTCCAGGTGAACCACCTTCAGGGAAGCCTCCCCTAGGTGGACCATAACTGAATCCTCCCATTCCAGGACCACCAAATGGTTGTGAAGGGGGTTGAGACCATTATCATTATGGCAACCATGATTATTATGATCACCATCACTGTCATTCAGAGAGGAATCTCCATGGTTGTCTGGGCCCCTCTGACCTCTGGGGTTTCCCCCAGCCATTGCATGTTGTCTGGCAGTTTGGTTGATGTGTGCAGGGCCTCTCCCTGCATCATTTCCATACAGATGACAGAGGATGTCCAAATTCCGCCCAGATAAGTACCTCAGGCAGTTTGGCATATTGGGTGCCAACCCTCGACTCCTATTAGTGAGAGCTGGTGGAATTACTTCCTCTGCTGGTTCGATTATTTCAACCTTTGCTGGGGTTGATGTATGAGGTGAACTCACCTCACTCATCAAAGGGCTGTACATGCCCCTAGATGCTCCTTGAATCATATGTTCAAGGATGGAGACTTAGTGAGCACTGGGATTTATCCCATGATTATTGAAGTCTCCTGAACCTTGTCCATAGACCTGCCATTGGTCTCAAATTCTTTCAAGAAAATTATTCACTGCTTCATATGCGGCAAGCAGTTCCATTGGGACATTA
Organism: Boletales sp. KT-2023b; assembly: GCA_038089675.1. Taxonomy (NCBI): domain Eukaryota; kingdom Fungi; phylum Basidiomycota; class Agaricomycetes; order Boletales; species Boletales sp. KT-2023b. Next base: position 12,919 of record JBBPLE010000142.1, read on the forward strand.
TTGTCCAATGCTTCTATGAAGCTGGGCATTGTTCCCTCAATATAGATTTGATGGATGGGGCTACTCATTCTGAGCCATTGTTGGCTTGGGTATATTGACATTAGACATGTCTGATGTGCTGGTAGTGAGCAAGCTCATCATCATATCAAGCTTGATGGGCACCTCATTGGTGTCCTTGGTCTCTGGACCTTTGGAGGACTTCTCCATCACTTTCATGGCTTGAGAGGCACTAAACTCTCTGGGCATCTTTCCTTTGCCCTACTGATCAATACTGGGTGCCTTTTCAGCATCCTGTATCTCAGTCCATGGAGTAGCAAGACCTTTCTTTGGTCCTAAGGTGGGTTTCTTGACCTCAGGGGGCCGTTTATTGGGACTCAAAGGATTTACTCCTTCATCAGGTGGTTCTCCCACCACTGCTTTCACAAAGCTGCAGGTCTTTGGGTGATTTGTTGTCATGAATAGTTGTGCTCTCACATGTTAAAAAAGTATAAGATGAGTAATGTCATTAGTGTTACGATTCACTTCTTTTACTTCTTCGGCAGGTTACTCTTCGTTACGACAGACCAGCCCAACCCGGTATCTTTCATCTTCTTTAGAGTGCTCTAGAACATGCAACGTGTTCGTCGCACACCTTTCATCTCCGTCTTCTATTCTTGCTATCTACGCTTCTATTTCCTGTGGAAGGTTCTATCTTTACTTCGCTTAGTCAATAACCTTCCATGACCTTCTATTTACCTTCTATCTTTCGCAGTACTTAAGCCGTCATCTTACTCGATGTAACTCTAGCTTAGTCCTGCTCAATTCTACCTTAAACTTCTTGACTCCCTCGTCGACTCATCGTCGGACGATCTCTTTGAACCTCTCGTCGACTTATCGTCGGACAACCCTTGAACCTCTCGTCGACTCATCATCGGACGAACCCTTGAACCTCTCGTCGACTTATCGTCGGACGACCCTCTTTGACTATTCGGCAAACATCCCTTGACCAAATCCTTCGAATCCTTGACCCTCAGTTAGTTCTTTGAGCCTACGCTCGTTCCTACCCGGACCAAGCGTAACAATTAGTATAATACCAACAGTACTTAAGATCATACATGATGTGAACTGAGTTCAACTCACAATGATACTGAAAGTACAAAGATATTATGTGGGCTGTCCAACAGACAGCCCACTATTTAAATAACTAAAATTTTAGTCTTTGGCACATGTGATAAGTAATCACATGTGCCATATGATCTGTGACACTAATAACCATCTTTCAACAATTGTTGTAATCATGCAGTGCATAGCACCTTTCTGCTTATGGGCCTTTAGCCCCTGTCTCATATACATGTTGGGCCTTTGGCCCATTTACCTGTTTGTCAGCCATTAGGCCCTTACAGTTTTGACATTAAGTGCAACAATGTAAAGGAGATTGAAATGGTTTGATGATTTGAACAAGGAGCTCTGTCCATTCTTAATCCCCAACCATCTTGCAAAATGGTTCATGCCTTCCCTTCCAGAGCCAAACACATCCAAAGATATAGTAAGTAGCTCAAATATCTTGGAGTGGAAGATGGACTTTGTCCAGATATAAAAGGTCAGACCTAAGATCCAATCCTGCAGATCTATGTCCTTGCAATCCCTCACATTCAGCATACTGCTGTCATGCAATATGCCCTCTATATTTGGGCAACTGCATGAATGGCAACAGCCCTTGTGAAAGGTGGAGCAAAAAAACCTTTGAAAAGCCTTGTAGTCAGGATCCTTGTATGTGCCTCCAAGATCACACCTGAAAAGGTTCATGTGGAGATGAGTGGGAGTTTGGTTGAGGATGGTATGAAGGAGACAGAGGCCCTTGTGAGTGTTGAGGAAATCCTGTACAACTTTTGCTTGAGTGTTGTAACTGACATTCAACCCAGTACAAAGGTTTGAGATTGCATTGGGAAGGCTTGGGGGCAACTCCTTGTACTTATTGTTTGTCTGCAAGGCAGAGGAGAGTTGTAGTGACAAGATCAAAGAACTCAATCCTTGATGGAAGCTCAGCTCTGTCCAGGAAGAGCTCCCTGACCTCCCAGATATGTTGGAGTCATTTCAGAGTTGCTTGAAGCTAGGCATTGAAATTGACTCTGAAGCCAACAGTCTGAGCATCTGTTTCCTGGAAGGAGGGGACTCAAACAAAATCTCCTGATCAGAAAGAATCAGATCTTCTTTATACATCTGTGGTTAGACTCATCACTAAAACGGTGATTAAACAGAATAAAGCATATTTGCATTGATCAAGAAATGCTGTTCAGGATGTGCAAAGAGTTCTTGGGGTAGATACACCTTTTTTGTAGAACAAAATGGGCAGGCATATCCATGGGGATTTTCCTCCAGGTGATACACCTTGTCTTTGAAATGGATGAGGAAGAAGGTCATACAATGTGTCATGAGACTCACTGAAAATATAAAGAGAGAGTGGATGTGTATCTGCATGAGAGTCCAGGTGACATGGTGGGTCACATGGTACACTTGCCCTGGGTAGGAACAAGTGTAGACCTAATGATAATCGCCTAGGTCAAGGACAGGGGCTAGGGATAATGTACTGACATAAGTCAGGGACTCCAGAGATGAAGGTCAAGGGTTCTGGTGGATGAAGGTTTATAGTTACATCAGATGATGTCAAGGATCTGCCAGAAGGATTGCAGAGGTTCTGGGTAGTTGGAGACTAAGGATGACGATGAGGAGGCACTTAGGCCAACTTAGGGACAATCTCAAAGGAGGACTAGGGATGTGAAGGTGAAGACCTAAGGTAGGAATTGCTTAGAGTTCTACTGTACATGGTTGGCCAGTATTTATACTAAGTAGTGCTAGTCATACTGAGTCACTATGAGTCAACAGATAGCCATGAGGCTGCAGACACTAAGTATAATGCTATGCAAGTCTGTGCAAAGGTGCTGTGATCAGAGGCTATGTGTGATGATGAGAAAATGAAGGGAATAAATAGCACAGGCTGTGCAAGTAGAAATGCATAGGAAATCTGTCAGGGATCTCTAAGTAAAAATAGATAGTAAGCATAAATAGACATGGTAAAGTCTAGAATGTGAAGGGATGTTAATGTTACCATGTCGCATAGCAAAAGAATCAAATGAAGATTGAGATAGGTTATTATGTAACAAATGAAGAAAAGATAGGGGTGTATCACCAATCATAACATCACACATGTCTTTCAAGCAGAATGGGCATGTCTTGAAAGCATTCATTTTTTAGATGGATGGTGAAGCTTGATGGCTGTATATGCATGACAGTAGCATGAAAACATGGTTGTGATAGTGGTCAACAAGGGATGGGGTGGGGATTATTTATTGGGAGTGAAATTGTCATTTTTCAAACTCAGCTTCATGATCAAATCTGAACTCAAAAAAGTTTAGAAGTTTGTGGAATGATGAGCCAGAGATCTGAATGGTTCTAAATGAACCTGTTAGACAGTGGATGGAGGAAATGATGAAGTAATTTATAATAGCTTAAACAAGGCCATTAAGAAGATCTAAGTTTGGTGCCATGGTGGGTGTTGGTCACACCATCAAAAGTTGGATATGCTACATTCATACCAACCATGCTATCCAATAAAGGGTGACCTGAGTTGAATGTAGTTTTGATTCATAAACAGGATACAGTTGAAAAGCTTGTATCTTCTAATATAAGCTGCAAGAAGAGGATAGAGATCCTCACTCAAGCATGCCACAGTTTGATTCGACAAGAGTTTGGATGATGAACAAAAAGACCCTCACACAAGCATGCCACAATTTGACTTGACAAGGGTTTAGATGATGAATGAAAAAACCCTCACCCAAGTGTGCCATGGTTTGACCCCAACAAGGGTTCAGAGGAAGGAGAAAAAATGGGAACACAATGACATCTGTGAAACAAATGCCAGTGCATGGTTTGGGGAGAGAAGGATTTGTGTGAAAATGAAAAAACCTACATCAATATTACATCATCAGTTATATGGCCACCTAGCAATGCTTATGGGATGTCACAGAACATCCAGGAAAGCCAGATGTCAAAATGGGACACATAACATATCACCCTAGTGCTGTGAATGTGATAGGAAAGAGTACTGAATTGATGGGGCAACAATTTGGTACTTTCATCATGTGTATCCAGAAAGAAACCAGGATGATATACAGACAACAGACAACAGGGTTCATGAAATACAATCCAAATTTAATCCAACAACCCATGTGCAACTAATTATAGACTGACAACAGATGCTGTTGTAAATAACTGGGACCTTCCCAAAATAGATTGACAGTATCTACAAGGGACAATTTCTTCTTTCAAAGGATTGTATTTTTTTTGAGAAAAGTTCTAAAAAAGATCTACATCTTATCAACCTTAAAAGAAACAGGATCATGAGCATTTCCTTGAACCATGTCCCCTGAGTCATTCTACCTGTACTGCCTTGATATCATAGGCAACAACAAAACAGTTTTTGAGAGGTATGTTAAAGGACAGCACAACAAGGAAAAGAGCCTCAAAATGTATACAATTGGTCAGTTATAAAGTTTAAGTAGGGTTGGTCTGATAAATGTAGCTCAGGAATGTCATATTTCTTGCAGAAGATCAAAAATTGTTGGATGTGCCCAAAGTGCAACTTTAGAGGACTTCCATGGGATATTTTTCTGCATTACAAGGGAGAGCACCTTCAAGTACCTGTAAGTGATCATCCACATATGAAGAAAAAGTGACTTACAACATTCTTAGGTTGTGCCCACATATTAAACCATCTTGTCAGTCACATTAGTCTTGGTCAGTCATGTGAACAAAGTAGGATGGGCTCATGTGTGAAGCTATTATGATCGGTGATACCCTCCTATCTTTTCTTTCCTTATTACATAACAACTTGTCTCAATTTTCTTTTGATTCTTTTGCTATGCAACATGGTAACATTAACATCTCTTCACATTCTAGACTTTACCATGTCTATTTACACTTACTATCTATTTTTACTTAGAGATCCCAACTAGATCCCCTATGTGTTTCCACTTGTGCAGCCTGTGCTATTTATCCTCTTATTTTCTCATCATCATTCATAGCCTCTGATCACAGTACCTTTGCACAGACTTGCATAGCTCTATACTTAGTTTACGCAGCCTTAGGGCTATCCATCAACTCATAGTGACTCAGTATGACTAGCACTACTTAGTATAAATACTGGCTGAACATGTACAGTAACACTAAGCAATTCCTACCTTAGGTTTTCACCTTCACATCTCTAGTCCTCCTCTAAGTTCCTCCCTAAGTTGGCCTCAGTGCCTCCCCATCATTGTCCTTAGTCTCCACCCACCCAGAACCTCTGCAATACTTCTGGGAGATCCTTGACATCATCAGACATAATCACAAAACTTCATCCACTGGAACCCTTGAACTTTATCTCTGGAGTCCCTGACTTATGTCAGTATGTTATCCCCAACCCCTGTCCTTGACCCAGGCGATTATTGTTAGGTCTATGTGTGCTCCTACCTGGAGCAAGTGTAACAGAAGCCATCTTGTCAGTGTTACACTTGGCCCAGGTAGGGACAAGCACAGACCTAACAATAATCGCCTAGGTCAAAGACAGGGGCCAAGGTTACATACTGACATAAGTCAGGGACTCCAGAAGTGACAACAAGGGGGTTCCAGTGGACAAAGGTTCAAGGATTACATTAAATGATGTCAGAGGTTCTCCCAGAAGGATCACAGAGGTTCTGGGTGGTGGAGACTAAGGATGACAACAAGGAGGTACTAAGGCCAAACTTAGGATGAGCTCAGAGGAGGACTAGAGAGGTGAAGGCAAAAACCTAAGGTAGGAATTGCTTAGCATTACTGTACATGAGCAGCCAGTATTTATACTAAGTGGTGTCAGTCATACTGAGTCACCTGGAGTTGACATATAGCCCTAGGGCTGTGTAAACTAAGTATAGTGCTATGCAAGACTGTGCAAAGGTGCTGCAATCAGTGGCTATGGATGATGATGAGAAAATAAGAAAGATAAATAGCATGGGCTGTGCAAGTGGGAATGTATAGGAAAGGATCAGAGATCTCTATGTAAAAATAGATAGTAAGCATACATAGACACAGTAAAGTCTAGAACATGAAGGGAAATCAATGTTACCATGTTGCATAGTGAGAGGATCAAAAGAAGACAGAGAGATTATTATGTAAAGTGGAAAGAAAAGATAGGGGGGAGTTGCAAATCATAACATTACTCCCTTTGTGTGGCAAAACCACCAGATTTGCTTTAATCAAAGGTGACATCCTCAATGGTGATGATGTCATTCTGGATCCAGGCTTCTTCATCTTCCCAACCATTGTCCTGCCAGCCATGGTAATAGTTGTTGCATCTGAAGTTATGACCATGAAGTGATCCACATTTTTCACATCCACAGTGATTGATAGTGGGGACATTGTCAGGGTTGACTCCCCAGTTGTTGGTACAGTGAGGACAAGGGTGACTGGTGCAACAGCAACAGGTATGTCCTGGGGCATGATGTCTGCAGTGGTTGCAGCGATGGCATCTACAGTCAAGAGTGTGATGGCCATGGCATCAGCATTGGTTACATTGTGAGTTACTGATAGAAGAGGGAGGGGGTGCAGGCATCTCATCCCAGTTGGTGGTGGCCCCTGTGTCAGAGAGGGTGTATCTGGTGTTTGGGTGTGGGGTGGGTGATCAGATAGGGTGTGATGGTGTGTGATTGCAGCTGGAAAGGTCCATGAGCATGGCCGCAGCTTATAGGCTGGTGGAGGTGTGGTGGGGTTGGAAATTGATGGTGACAGGGGAAATGTTCTCTTGGTTAGGGTGGGGTGTGTGAGGATCAAGAAATGGATGGGTGGGAACCAAGAAATCAATGAGAGATGGGGGGTGTGGGGAATGAACATGGGGTGTCCATGGAGGTATGCCCTTTGTTCATCTGCCATGAGGTTGAGGGCTATGGTGGTGACAACTTTGGCTATGGTCCCATAGGGGAGGATGTGCTTGATGAAGTGGCCAAATCCCAAATGGTAGAGGTTGTTGAGTGCCTTTTCCCTTAGTTGTCCTACTATCATCCAGAGAGGGGTGTCAGTGGAGCAGTAAGTGATTGATAGATTGTTGATAAGGGAGACGGTTTGGTCAAACATGGCTATGGCAGAGATGATTTCTGGGGACATCTGGTTGGTGGGGTGTTGTTTGAGGGCCAATCTGGGTGCTTCTTGAGAGAGGATGTGGATGAAAAGGATATGGTGGTTGGTTTGGTGGTGGTGGTGGACATAGACTGGGACAGATGGAGGGAGTGGTGGGCAGGTGGGAAGGCCAGGTGGAGAGACAGGGGTAGATGGAGTGGGAGTGGGTGGTTGAACAACAGGGGTGGTGGCTAGATCTTCTAAGACCATGTCCAGAATGTGGAGGGCAATACAGAGGATTTGTCCTTCAATAGTGGTGGTAGCAGTGGATGGAAGGATGGGGGAAGTGGAGGGGGAGCTAATGGGAGGGGGAGTGGGGGAGCTGGATGAAATGGAGATGGGAGAGGTGGCAGACATTGTAAGATTATGTTTTAGAGGGCAAGGAGGTGTGAATGCACTTGGATGATTTTGGTGATGAGGGGGAACTTTTGGAGGTAAGTCTTTTATAGTCATTAAGGATGTCCCATGCATGTTTCAGATCCTGTTCTGGAAGCCATGAGTCATCTTCTGGTGGATAGCCTTTCCATTGGACAAGGTACTGCCTCTGGGAAGGGTTGCCACATTGCTTGATGATTTGTTCTATTTCATACTCTTCCTCTCCTCTGATCAGATCCAGTGGAGGGGCTAGAAAGTTGGGGCCATGTACATCGTTCTCATGGTATTGAGAGAGCAGTGATGCATGGAATACATTGTGAATCTTCCAGGTTTGGGGAAGCTGTAGTTAATAAGTGACTGGGGAAAGGATTTTTGTGATGGTGAAGGGACCTTCTCATTTGGCTGAGAATTTAGGGGTGATGACATTTCATTTAAGGTTTTTGGTGTTTAGCCAGACCTTATCTCCTTTAGTGAACAGAATGAATTTCCCATGGTATATAGATTTCATAAGTTGACATGCTGGATCATGTGTGGCCAGTGCTTCATTGTGGGGGGCTGAGAGTTCTTTGAGATGTTGTTCCAGTGCTGGTAACTGTGATTTGGAGATAACTGTGGGGAGGGGGCAGGGTTCATAGCCCATCATGAGAAAGGATGGGGATTTCTGTGTGACAGAGTGGGGGTAATGATTGTGTGTGAATTCTGCCATGGTGATGTGCTCTGCCCAGGAAGTTGGGTTGTTTCCACAAAAGATCCAAAGGTATGTTTTGACTTCTTGGTTGACTCATTCAGTTTCTCCATCAGTCTGAGGATGGTAGGCAGTGCTGAGGGAAAGATTGTATCCAAGGAGTTTTCTGAGTTCTTTGGTGAAGGTGGAGGTGAATTGCAGTCCACAATCCAAGATAATTTTGTTGTAAAGACCAAACCATTTCCAGACTTTGTTGAGAAAGAGAGTGGCAATTCTCTTGGCTGTAGTGGTTTTCTTTGTTGGACATAAAATTACCCCCTTTGTAAGCCCATGGTTGACCATGACCAATAATGAGTTGAAGCTGTCAGAAAGGGGAAGATTAGTGATCAGGTCATAGGAGATTTGTTGAAAGGGGTAGGAAGATTTGGAGGGAATGGGGAGTGGGGGGGGTGTGGAGGGGTGGGTATTGGCTTTCATGCATTGACAATGGATGCATCCTTCAACAAATTTTCATATGAATGTGGCTAATCCTGGCTACCAGAATTCAGATGCAACAAGTTGGTGAGTTTTCAGGTAACCAGGGTGGCCAGCAGAAGCATGGGAATGGTGCCTGGCCATGATGGATCAGTGAAGTTTGAGGTCACTTGGAACATAGACTTGGTTTTGATAGATAAGGATACCAGCATTATATTTCCAATTGGAGAGATGGGGCAGAGTTGTGTGGGGACTTCACCATCCAGGGCTTGGAGGGAATCCAGGATGAGGGGGTTGGTGGTGGTGGAGGATTGGAGTTTGTTGGTCAGGGCAGTATTGATCATATTGACAAACAGGGAAGGAGGGAGAAGTGTAATGTTATGATTGTCCTGTTCATCATCAGGAACCAGATCAGGATGGCAAGAGATGGCATCTGGGCCTGCCAAGTCTTTTCTGGCCACACAAATCAACTGAAGATTGAGGTTGGCAAGATCAAGAAGCTATTGAGCTTGTCTTCAATTCAGGTTCTAGGATTGTTTGAGGTAGGTCAGATTCTTGTGGTCTGTAAAGACTTGGACTGGAGTGGGGTGTCTGCAAAGGTAGTGTTTCCACATTTTGAATGTGCAAATGATAGCAAGGAGTTCTCTATCGTAGATATTGTAGTTGTGCTCAGTGGGGGAGAAGGATTGGGATAAGTAAAAACATAGTTTCCAATCCCCATTTTTGTCAGTTTGGAGGAGAATCCCTCTGGAGGCATATTTGGAAGCATCAGTGGCAATGGCAAAGGGTTTGTTGAGATCAGGGAAGCAGAGTATGGGCTGTTCAAGGAATTTAGCCTTGAGTTTTTGGAAGGCTTGGTTACACCCAGGAGACCAGTCCCAGGCTTGGTTTTTCTGGGTTAAGTCGAGGAGAGGGCATGTGAGGTTGGAATAGTTGGGAATAAATTGCATATAGAAATTTACAAATCCCAAGAAGGAGCAGACATCCTTAACTTTGGCAGGAACTGGCCATTTTTGGATGCCATCCAGTTTTACTGGGTCCATTGCAAGAGTTCCTGGTTTGACAATCATTCCTAAGTATTCTACCTCAGGGGTGGCAAATCTGCATTTCTCCAGTTTAAAATGGAGATCAAGTTCCTTCATTTGTTGAAGGACATGCTTGGTGTATTCAGTATGAGTCTTTTGATCTGAGAAGATAAAGAGGTCATCCATGTAGATGATCAACCACCCTTCAGCAATCATATCCTGGAATGAGTCATTCATGAATTGTTGGAATGTGGGCAGGGAGTTTGATTGTGCAAAGAACATGACTATTGGTTCAAAGAGTCCTCAGTGAGTAATGAATGCTGCCTTCCATTGGTGTCCATCTTTAATTCAAATGTTGTTGTATCCCCATTGGATGTCAAACTTGGTGAAGATCTTAGCATCTTTGAGCTTGTCGATGAGATCAGAGATCAGAGAGAGGGGATAGGCATCTTTGATAGTATGTTCATTGAGATATCTATAATCTTGGCAAGGGCGAAGTCCTCCATCCTTCTTTTTGACAAAGAAGAAGGGAGAGGCTTGTGGGGAGTTGGATGGGTGGATTTTGCCAGATTGGAGATTTTTGTCTATGAAGTCATCTGCCACTTTTCATTCCTCAGGGATAAGAGGGTAGATCTTGGAAACTTTAGGCACAAAGGTTTCATCCAAGTTGATTTCATGATCATAAGAATGGGAAGGAGGGAGGTGATGGGTGGCATTTTTGGAGAATACTTCTTTGAATTCTTTATATTCTGGGGGAAGCATGACAGTTTTTGTGGGGTCCTTGGCTTCAATAGCTAATTTTGTTGTGGTGGTGAATGCATGAATGTAACTTTCCCCAAAGGGGTGTTGGAATCCAAATCTGATGGCTTGGTGGGTGATCCAATTCATCATAGCTGGTTCACAGAAGTCTGAGGGTCCTTCTTGATCAAGATACTGACAGAGAAGACTTTCTTTGCAGTTGAGGTTGAGCAGAATGTGGTTCATAGGGTGGAGGGAGGTCTTTGGGGTATAAAGTTCATTAGTTTGATCTTGGTTGTCAGGGATAGACATGGTTCCTTGAGTCCAATCAATGGTGGGGTTTGTTTCTTTCAACCATAGGTGCTCTAGGATGATATTTTCCCTTCCACAATGCATTACATGGAAGCAGATTCTTTGGGTGACGTTATCTAATTGGATTGGGATGTAGGTGGTAAATTTGATGTCCCTGCTCTGATTTCAAGTTTGGTTGACATTCCTAACTGGGATATGGGCAGGGAGTTGTTCCAAGGGGAGTTTCCATCTTTTGGCAAAGTGCCAATCGATGCAGGAGATGTTTGCACCAGAGTCTACCAGTGCTTGGGTTCCAATGTCTTGAGATGTGCTCAGGATCAAAACAGGAAGATAAATAGCATTTTGATCACTTTGAGAGGTAAATACAGGAGTGCATCTAGTTGGGGAGGGGGCTCATGTTGGTTTGGACTTCCTTTCTAAAAACCTGGGACATGATTTACTTCCATGTCATCATTGTCACATTCTTTAAGTTCTTCTATGGTGGCTGTGGTGGTAGTTTTGTGGACATTTCTGGGAGCAGGGCGGCTGGGGAATTTGGTGCACTTGCTTGCATTGTGTCCTAGTTGATGGCATTGGAGACATAACCCCTTTTTGATGCAGTGCTTGCATTCATCTGAGGTTAATCTCCTGATTTGGATCATATCAATGTCCATTGTGTTAGGGTCACATGTTAGATGGTCGTGGGATTGGGATTGGAAGGAGCAATAAGGGGTATGGGAGGGGTTTCAGCTGGAGTGTGTGATATTGTCAGCTTTGTGGAATTGACTAAGGAAGTGGACAGCTTTGTTGTACCAATCCTTGATTTTGGTTGGTACCATATCCATAGACATGATTTGTGTTATGATCAGTGATACCCCCCTATCTTTTCTTTCCTTATTACATAACAACTTGTCTCAATCTTCTTTTGTTTCTTTTGCTATGTGACACGGTAACATTAACATCCCTTCACATTCTAGACTTTACCATGTCTATTTACACTTACTATCTATTTTTACTTAGAGATCCCAACTAGATCCCCTATGCATTTCCACTTGTGCAGCCCATGCTATTTATCCTCTTATTTTCTCATCATCACACATAGCCTCTGATCACAGCACCTTTGCACAGACTTGCATAGTGTTATACTTAGTGTCTGCAGCCTCATGGCTATCTGTTGACTCATAGTGACTCAGTATGACTAGCACTACTTAGTATAAATACTGGCCAAACATGTACAGTAAAGCCAAGCAATTCCTACCTTAGGTTTTCACCTTCACATCCCTAGTCCTCCTCTGAGTTCTTCCCTAAGTTGGCCTTAGTGCCTCCTCCTCATCATCCTTAGTCTCCACCCACCCAGAACCTCTGTGATCCTTTTGGGAGATTCTTGACATCATCAGACATAATCACAAACCTTCATCCACCAGAACCCTTAAACTTCATCTCTGGAGTCCCTGACTTACATCAGTATGTTATCCCTAGCCCCTGTCCTTGACCTAGGTGATTATCGTTAGGTCTATGCTTGTTCCTACCCAGAGCAAGTGTAACAAAAGGAATTACTTCTCTTCAATAGGACTACTACCTAGTAGATCCCACCATTTCACAAAAGTGCTCCAGAAACCCTAGGCCTTTGGGCAACCTTTGTACCCCAGATTCACGCTTCTACCAGGAACATGTTCAAGAACCCTACCCCTCAGACTCTGAGTCATCATACCACCCCACCCCAGTCCCTACTGATGTAGAGGATGAAGACATTGAAATCCCTGCCCACAAAAATCCACTAGACACCCACCTCTCACATGAACTCTCCACACAGCTATCCCTAAACAGGGCACCCACACCACCTTCTCCATTGACTCTCACACAACATCTCCACTTCACCAGAGGAACAGTCCCATCCACAGTCATCCCTACCCAATCCCTCACCATCAACTTCTACCTCCATTCCTACCCACAGAACCATCATCCCCAGTCCCATCAGTCAGCATGAGCAAAACAGCACCCCCCCCTCATAAACCCATAGAACTCCACATCACCCCCCCTGATCATTTTGATGGAAGCTATGCCATAGCCAAAGCCTGGTTCACCTCTGTCATATTCTACTTCCTGGTCAACAAAGAAGTATACAACAATGATACCAAGAAAGTGGCATATGCCCTCTCCTATATGACCAAGGGATCCACTGCCACATGGGCAGCAACCTACCACATTAAAATTCTAGCAAATGAAGAAACAATCATCTGGGATGAATTCAAAGAAGCCTTTCAAGGCACATTCTATCATCATGATAGCAAAACCATTTCCATCACTGTCCTTAACTCTTTATGAATGAAGGGGAACTCCATGGTTGATCTCACCTGATATATCACCAAATTTAGAAACCATGTTCAGATCTCTGAAATCTCCAATGAAAATGTCCTAATTGGGTATTTCGCCACTGGAGTAATGGTAAACCTCATGAAATGTATCATGTCCATGGATACTGTACCAACCAAGATTGATGACTGGTACAACAAGGCTGTACACTTCCTCAGCCAATTCCAGAAAGCCAATGACATCGCACACTCAAGCAGAAACCCCTCCCACACCCCATATCATTCCTTCCAATCACACTCTCATGCTCAACCTACATGTGACCCTAACACAATGGATGTTGATGCTATCTGAATCAGGAGATTAACCCCAGAAGAACAAAAACAATGCTTCGAAAAGGGGTTATGCCTCTGATGTCATCAACCCAGACATAATGCAAGCAAATGCACCAAATTCCCCAGCTGCCCTACCCCTAGAAATGTCCAGCAAACCACCACCACTGCCACCATCGAAGAAATCAAAGAATGTAACAACAATGACATGGAAGTCAACCGTGTCTTGGGTTTTTAGAGAGGAGGTCCAACCCAACATGGGCCCCCTCCCCAACTAGATGTGCTCCTGTATTTATTTCCCAAAGTGATCAAAATGCTATTTACCTTCCCATCTCAATCCTGAGTGCATCTCAAGACATTGGAACCTGAGCACTGGTTGACTCAGGTGCTAATATCTCTTGCATTGATTGGCACTTTGCAAAAAGATGGAAACTTCCCCTGAAATGACTCCCTGCCCCTATCCCAGTTAGGAATGTCAATCAAACCCAAAATCAAAATGGATATATCAAATTTACCACCCACATCCTGATCCAGTTTGATAACATCACCCAAAGGATCCATTTTCATGTAATGCACTGTGGAAGAGAAAACATCATCTTAGGACACCCATGGCTAAAAGAAACTAACCCCATCATCGATTGGACCAAGAGAACTGTGATCATCCCTGAAGAACACAATCAGACCAAAGAATTCTATACCCCAAAGAACTCCCTCCAACCAATGAACCACACCCCACTCAACCTCAACCAAAAAAAAAGTCTCCTTTGTTGATATCTTGATCAAGGACCCTCCAACTTCTGTGAACAAGCTATGATGAACTGCATCACCCATTGAGCAGCTAGATTTGGATTCCAACACTCTTTTGGGGAAGGATATGTCTGAGCTTTTACCATGGCCACCAAACTAGCTATCAATGCCAAAGAAACTAAACCCATTGTCACCCTACCCCCAGAATACAAAAAATATGAAGATGTCTTCTCAGAAAACACTGTGCATCACCTTCCCCCATCCTGTTCTTATGATCATGAGATCAACTTGGACAAAACTTTCATCCCTAAAGTTTTCAAGATTTATCCCCTCACCCCTGAGGAATGAAAAGCTGCCGATGACTTCATTGATGAGAACCTTAAATCCAGCAAAATTCGACCCTCCAACTCCCCACAAGCTTCCCCCTTTTTCTTCATCAAAAAAAAAGATGGAGGACTTTGTCCATGTCAAGATTATAAATATCTCAATGGACATACTATCAAAGATGCCTATCCCCTTTCCTTAATCTTGGATGTCATTGACAAACTAAAAGATGCCAAAATATTTACCAAATTCGATGTGCAATGGGGATACAATAATGTCCATATCAAAGACAGTCACCAATGGAAGGCAGCCTTCATCACTCACCAAGGCCTTTTTGAACCTATGGTCATGTTTTTTGGACAATTGAACTCTCCCCCCACATTCCAAAGATTCATGAATGACTTGTTCCAAGATATGATAGCCAAAGGATGGCTGGTTATCTATATGGATGACCTTCTTATCTTCTCCCCTGACCAGAAAACCCATACTAAATATACCAAATGTGTCCTCCAACAAATGAAGGAACTCAACCTCCATCTCAACTGGAGAAATGTAAATTTGCCACCACCGAAGTGGAATACTTGGGAATGATCATCAAACCAGGAACCCTTGCAATGGATCCAATAAAATTGGATGGTGTTACACTTGCTCCAGGTAGGAACAGGCATAGACCTAACAATAATCACCTAGGTCAAGGACAGGGGCTGGGGATAACATACTGATGTAAGTCAGGGGCTCTGGAGATGAAGTTCAAGGGTTTCAGTGGATGAAGGTTTGTGATTACATCTGATGATGTCAGGGATCTTCCAGAAGTATTGCAGAGGTTCTGGGTGGGTGGAGACTAAGGACGATGATGAGGAGGCACTAAGGCCAACTTAGGGAGGAACTCAGAGGAGGACTAGGGATGTGAAGATGAAAACCTAAGGTAGGAATTGCTTGGCTTTACTGTACATGTTCAGCCAGTATTTATACTAAGTAGTGCTAGTCATACTGAGTCACTATGAGTTGATGGATAGCCCTAAGGCTGTGTAAACTAAGTATAGAGCTATGCAAGTCTGTGCAAAGGTACTGTGATCAGAGGCTATGAATGATAATGAGAAAATAAGAGGATAAATAGTGTGGGCTGCACAAGTGGAAACACATAGGGGATCTAGTTGGGATCTCTAAGTAAAAATAGATAGTAAGCATAAATAGACACAGTAAAGTCTAGAATGTGAAGGGAAGTTAATGTAACCATGTTGCATAGCAAAAGAATCAAAAGAAGATTGAGACAAGTTGTTATGTAATAAGGAAAGAAAAGATAGGGGGGTATCACCGATCGTAACATTACCCCCTTTGTATGGCAAAGCTACCGGATTTGCTTTAATCAAGGGTGATTTCCTTGTTGGTGATGATGTCTTCATCCCCCCATGTGTTCTGCCATCCATGGTAGTAGTTGGTACAGCCCCAATTATGGCCATGGAGGGAGCCACATTTTTCACAGCCTTGGTGGTTGATGGTGGGAATGTTGTCAGGGTCAGTTCCCCAGTTGTTGGTACATTGTGGGCAAGGGCAGTTTGGACAGGATCTACAAATATGTCCTGGAGTGTAGCAGCAGCAGTGATTGCAACAGTATTGTCTGCAATCAAGGGTTCAATGTCCATGATGGTGGCATTGGTTGCAGTGAGAGGGATTGGAGGGAGGGGGCATGGGTATCTCATCCCAACTGGTGGTGGCTCCCGTGTCTGAGAGGATGGTACTGGTGTTTGGGTGTGGGGTGGGAAGCCAGGTGGAGGTGTTGCACCTGGATAAGTCCATGAGCATGGCTGCAGCTTGTAGGCTGGTGGGGGTGTGGCAGGGGCAGAAGTTGGAGGTGACAGGGGTTTCATTCTCCTGGTTCTCAGTGGAATGGTGACAAAAAGGCAGGATGGGAATGATGAAGTCGGCTAGGGATGGGGGAATTTGAGGAGTGAATGATGGTTGGCCATATAAGTAGGTGTGGCATTCCTTTGTTATGAGGTTGAGGGCAATTGTGGTAATGACTTCAGCAATAGTGCCATAGGGGAGGACATGCTCGATGAAGTGGCTGAAGCCTAGGTGGTATAGGTTGTCAAGTGCTTTTTCCCTTAACTGTCCTACTATGGTCCAGAGTGGGGCATCAGAGGATTGGTAGGTGATGGACAAGTTATGGATGAGGGATGCAGTCTCATTGAAGGTGGCAATGGCAGCAATAACTTCTGGGGACATCTGGTACGCTGGGTGTTGTTCCAGGGTGGAATGAGGGGCTTCTTGGGAAAGGATGTGGGTAAAGAGGATGTGGTGGTTGGGGCAGCAGAGGCGGTGGACATGGATGGGGATGGACAGGGGAAATGGGGGGAGGAAAGGGTGGGAGAAGTAGGGGTGGGTTGTTGGACAACTGGACTGGTGGTGAGGTCGTTGAGGACAGTATCAGGGATACAGAGGGTGATCTGGAGGATCTGTTCTTCAATGGCAGTAGAGGCAGAGGGAGGTAGAACTGGAGAGGTGGAGGGGGAGCTGACTGGAGGGGGAGTAGGGGAATTGGAGGAAATGGAGATGGGGAAGGTGGCAGACATGGGTTATAGTTTGGGTTGGGGGGTGATTTGAGCATGCTTGGGTTTCTTGGATGATGATGATGTGGTCCCAGAGGTGAGGTTTTTATAGTTTTTGAGGAGATCCTGTGCATGTTTCAATTCCTTTTCTGAAAGCCACAAGTCATCTTCAGGTGGATAGCCTTTCCATCTGACAAGGTACTGCCTCTGGGAATGGTTGCCATGGTGTTTGATGATACATTCTATTTCATATTCCTCTTCCCCTTTGATCAAATCTGGTGGAGGGGCTGGGAAGTTGGGACCATGTATTTCATTTTTGTAGTACCTTGAAAGCAGTGAGGTGTGGAAGACGTTATGAATTTTCCAGGTAAGGAGGAGTTGTAGTTGATATGTAACCAGGGAGAGGACTTTGATGATAGTGAAGGGACCTTCTTGTTTGGCTGAGAATTTAGGGGTGATGATGTTTTGCTTAAGGTTTTTGGCATTTAGCCAAACTTTGTCTCCTTTAGTGAATGTAATGAATTTCCCATGGTACCTAGATTTCATAAGCTGTCATGCAAGATCATGCACAGCCAGGGCTTCATCTCGGGTGGCCAAAAGTTCCTTAAGATGTTGTTCTAAAGCTGGTAACTGTGATTCAGAGATAACCATGGGAAGGGGGTGGGGTTCATAGCCTATCATGAGAAAGAACAGGGATTTCTGGGTGACAGAGTGGGGGCAGTGGTTGTGTGCGAATTCTGCCATGGTGATATGTTCAGCCCAGATTGTTGGGTTGTTACCACAAAAGATCCATAGGTACATTTCAACTTCTTGGTTGACCCATTCTGTTTCCCCATCAGTTTGTGGATGATAGGCTGTGCTGAGGGAAAGATCATAACCAAGGAGTTGTCCTAGTTCTTTGGCAAATGTGGATGTGAATTGCAGTCCATGGTCTGAGATAATCTTGTCATAAAGACTGAACCACTTCCAGACTTTGTTGAGGAAAAGGGTAGTAATTCCCTCAGCTGTGGCAGTTTTCTTTGTTGGGCACAAAATTACCCCCTTTGTAAGCCCATGGTTGACTATGACCAATAATGAGTCAAAGCTGTTTGATAGGGGAAGGTTGGTGATCAGATCACAGGAGATCTGTTGGAAGGGGCAAGATGAATTAGATGGAATGGGGAGTGGGGGGGGGTGTGGAGGGGTGGGTGTCAGCCTTGGCCCATTGACAGTGGACACATCCCTCTACATATTTGCAGATGAAAGTGGCCATGCCTGGCCACCAAAATTCTGATGCAACCAACTGGTGAGTTTTGAGGTATCCAGGATGGCCAGCTGCAGTGTGGGAGTGGTGCCTAGCTATGATGGATCATCGTAGGTCCAGATCATTAGGAACATAGACATGTCCCTGATAAGTAAGTATACCAGCATCATATTTCCAATCAGAAAGATGGGAATGGAGCTGGGTAGGGACTTTGCCATCTAGGGCTTGAAGGGAATCAAGGACTAGGGGGTCATTGGCAGAGGAAGAGCAGAGTTTATCAGTTAGGGCCATGTTGATCATGTTGATGAACAGGAAAGCAGGGAGAAGCATGATGTTATGATTGTCCTGTTCATCATTTTCAATTAAGTCCAGGCATCTGGAGAGTGTGTCAGGTCCAGCTAAGTCTTTTCCAGCCACATGAATTAGCCAAAGATCGAAGTCAGCAAGATCAAGAAGCCATCTTGCTTGTCATCAGTTTAAGTTCTGGGGTTGCTTGAAGTAGGTTAAATTCTTATGGTCCATGAAGACCTGAACAGGGGTGGGATGTCCTCAGAGGTAGTGTTTCCACATTTTGAGTGCTCGGATGATGGCAAGGAGTTCCCTGTCATATATGTCATAATTTTGTTCAGCAGGGGAGAAGGATTGGGAAAGGTATGAGCAGGGCTTCCAATCTCCATTCTCATCAGTTTGCAATAGGATCCCTCTGGAGGCATATTTGGAGGCATCAGTAGCTATGGTGAATGGTTTACTGAGGTTGGGGAAATGAAGTATGGGTTGTTCAAGGAATTTTGCTTTTAGTGTTTGAAAGGCTTTGTTGCAGTTGGGGGACCAATCCCAGGTTTTATTTTTCTGGGTAAGGTCGAGTAATGGCCATGTGAGATTTGAATAGTTAGGGATGAATTGTCTATAGAAATTTGCAAATCCCAGAAATGATCAGACATCCTTTACTTTGGCAGGGATTGGCCATTTCTGGATGCCGTCTGTTATGATTGGTAATACCCCCCTATCTTGTCTTTCCTTATTACATAACAACTTGTCTCAATCTTCTTTTGATTCTTCTGCTATGCAACATGGTAACATTAACATTCCTTCACATTCTAGACTTTATTGTGTCTACTTACACTTACTATCTATTTTTACTTAGAGATCCCAACTAGATCCCCAATGCATTTCCACTTGCACAGCCTGCGCTATTTATCCTCTTATTTTCTCATCATCATTCATAGCCTCTGATCACAGTACCTTTGCACAGACTTGCATAGCTCTATACTTAGTTTATGCAGCCTTAGGGCTATCTGTCAACTCATAGTGACTCAGTATGACTAGCACTACTTAGTATAAATATTGGCCAAACATGTACAGTAAAGCCAAGCAATTCCTACCTTAGGTTTTCACCTTCACATCCCTAGTCCTCCTCTGAGTTCCTCCCTAAGTTGGCCTTAGTGCCTCCTCATCATCGTCCTTAGTCTCCACCCACCCAGAATCTCTGTGATCCTTCTGGGAGATCCCTGACATCATCAGATGTAATCGCAAACCTTTGTCCACCAGAACCCTTGAACTTCATCTCTGAAGTCCCTGACTTACATCAGTATGTTATCCCCAGCCCTTGTCCTTGACCTAGGTGATTATTGTTAGGTCTATGCTTGTTCCTACCTGGAGCAAGTGTAACAATTTGTTTCATGAGATTTACCATGATACTGGTGGCAAAATACCCAATTAGGACATTTTCATCAGAGATTTCAGAGATCTGTACATGATTTCTGAATTCAGCAATATATCAGGTAAGGTCAGCCATAGAATTCCCCTTCATCCATAAGGAATTAAGGGCAGTGATGGATACTGCTTTACTGTCATGGTGGTGGAAGATGTTCTTGAATTCTGTTTTGAAATCCTCCCACTTTGGATCAGGGGTCCAGTTGGTGTCTTTTAGGTCAGGGTTGGTGAGAGTTTTGATATGGTAGGTTGCTGTCCAAGTGGCAGCAGATCCCTTGGTCATATAGGAGAGGGTGTAGGCCATGCATTTGGTGTCATTGTTGTAGATTTGGACATTCACCATGAAGTAGAATGTGATGGTGGATAGCCATGATTTGGCTGTGGCATAGCTTCCATCAAAGTTATCTGGGAGGGCAATGCAAAGCTTGATGGGCTTGGGGGTGCTGGGGCTGCTCATGATTTCTGAGGGAATGGGGGACAATGGTTCCTGTGGGAAGAATGGGGGTAGAATTTGGAGAGGAGGAACTGGGGTGGGGATGACTGTGGATGGAATGGTTCCTCTGATGAAGTGGAGGTGTCATGTGAGAGCTAATGGTGAAGGCAGTGTGGATACCCTATTTAAGGATAGCTGAGCTGAGAGTCCATTGGAAAGGTGGGTGTCTAGGGGGTTCTCATGGGTAGGGATGTGGATATCTTTGTCCTCTATGTCTGTGGGTACTGGGGTGGGGTAGTGTGAAGAGTCTGAGTCTGAGGGATAGGTTTCTTGAACACATTCCTAATAGATGCATGAATCTGGGGTGTGAAGGTTGCCTGAAGGCCTAGGGTTTCTGGGGTGCTGGTGTGAAATGGTGGGATCTACTAGAGAGTAGTCCTATCAAAGAGAAAGCAATTCCTTTTGTTACACATGGCCCAGGTAGAGACAAGTACAGACCTAACAATAATCGCCTCAGTCAAAGACAGGGGCCAAGGTTACATACTGACATAAGTCAGGGACTCCAGAAGTGATGACAAGGGGGTTCTAGTGGATGAAGGTTCAAGGATTACATCAAATAACATCAGAGGTTCTCCCAGAAGGATCACAGAGGTTCTGGGTGGTGGGGACTAAGGACAACAACAAGGAGGTACTAAGGCCAAACTTAGGATGAGCTCAGAGGAGGACTAGAGAGGTGAGGGTGAAAACCCAAGGTAGGAATTGCTTAGTGTTACTGTACATGAGTGGCCAGTATTTATACTAAGTTTTGTCAGTCATACTGAGTCACCTGGAGTCAATGTATAGCCCTAGGGCTGCATAAACTAAGTATAGTGCTATGCAAGACTGTGCAGGGGTGCTGTGATCAGTGGCTATGGATGATGATGAGAAAATAAGAAAGATAAATAGCATGGGCTGCACAAGTGGGAACATATAGGAAAGGATCAGAGATCTCTATGTAAAAATAGATGGTAAGCATACATAGACATGGTAAAGCCTAGAATGTGAAGAGAAATCAATGTTACCATGTTGCATAGTGAGAGAATCAAAAGAAGACTGAGAGAGATTATTATGTAAAGTGAAAAGAAAAGATAGGGGGGAGTCACACATTGTAACAGTCAGTCAGTGGTCTTGGTCAGTCATGCAAACGAAATAAGATGAACTTATATATCAAGCCATCTTGTCAGTGACATTAGTCTTGATCAGTCATGTGAATGAAGTAGGATGGGCTCATGTATCAAGCCATCTTGTCAGTCACATCAGCCTTAGTCTGTCATGTGAATGAAGTAGGACAGGCTCATGTATCAAACCATCTTGTCAGTCACATCAGCCTATGTCTGTCATGTGAACAAAGTAGGATGGACTTGCATATCAAACCATCTTGTCAGTCACATCAGTCTTGGTCTGTCATGCAAGTGAAGTAGGATGAACTCACATATCAAGCCATCTTGTCAGTCACATCAGTCTTGGTCTGTCATGCAAGTGAAGTAGGATGAACTCACATATCAAGCCATCTTGTCAGTCACATCAGTCTTGGTTAGTCACACACATGAACTCCAGCATCATGATGGTATTATTTAATGCTGAAAACATTCTTGGAATGTTAAAAGAATATTGCAAAATTGGGTATAGAGTCAGGAGATGTTGCTGACTTTGTAATCCAGTCTGAAAAGCAGGAGAATGTACATACTGTAACAGTGCCTCAAGTGACAACTTTGAGGACAAGTGTGCAAGAAAGTTATCTAACTTTTTGTCATTAAGGTATATTAAGGTAATGAGAATGGGTATCAGGTATGGGATGGACACATTTGGACATGCTTGAGGAGTCATCTATTCCCCTCTTTTAATGCTAGGATGGTTACACAGATAGCAAAAAGGGATCCAACATAAATAACATGATGGCCAAAATGCAGCTTCCTCGTGCTTGGCATATAGGCTCAACAGGATGGTGTGAAAGTGGTAGTGGGTTTCATGTGTGTGGGGTCCAATCTGAGATTCTCCAAGAATCCAGCAGTGAGGGCAGTCAATGGCAGTCACAAGAGTGATGAGGTGCCTGAACTATTTCATCTGCTTCTTTCCCCTGTCATATGCATCAGACACCAAGGAAGTGTTGCTCTCTACAGAATGGGATGTTGGAAGTAGAATAGACCATGTGTGTTCATCAGAAGGATCTCCAGGTGGTTGAATAGGATGTTCTACCCAGCATGTAGGTAAATCAAACCAAAGAGGTTGTGGAATGTAGAGTGGGATGGACTATAGATGGTGGTTAAAACAAAAAAAGGCTTAAATAAGACAGAACAGGCTACCTTGGAAAGACTGTCACATTGATCACAAAGAACATTATGATCAGATGATCCACATGAATGGACTTCAGAATCAAACTGCTTAAATGTCAATTGGTGACAGCTTGTGGTTTCAAGAAAGAAAGACAACAATCTTCTCCTGTGGTGATCTGGATTATTGAGTGGTGGTTGCCTTGGG
>JBBPLE010000142.1:35934-63165 GCA_038089675.1 Boletales sp. KT-2023b
ATGATCCACATGAATGGACTTCAGAATCAAACTGCTTAAATGTCAATTGGTGACAGCTTGTGGTTTCAAGAAAGAAAGACAACAATCTTCTCCTGTGGTGATCTGGATTATTGAGTGGTGGTTGCCTTGAGGTTCTACTCCATATCATAATTGCCTGAGATGGTTTTCCATCATGACTGAGATGGCCTGACTCTTGTAGAAATGATAGCATATCTATGGGTTCTATAATGATTGCATACTGAACACTTGGAAAGTCTATGCCTTCTGCAAAGCAAATTGTTGCTGCAACCCATTGAACTGCACTGGAACACCATGCGAGAATTCTGAATGACTTTTCAGCTTTGTTCTGCTCTTCATCAGGCAAAATATGGCTCATGTACAAGGGGATATTGAGAACTTGAGCTATCTCCTGTGTAAAGGCAATGCTGGTTGTATAGATGATACTGCATTCATCTGCAGCCAGGCTCAGGGAATAGAATACCTGAGCAGTCATCAAAACAAGGTTCTTGTGATCAACATGAAGAACTTATATTTGATGTTGGGGATGACACTGGAGCCCAGATTATTCATAATAGAACAGGGTTGATTCTCATCACCTCGCAAAGCACACTGGTTGCAAGGATAGGTATCATTGCACTGAGGAAAGTGATAGGCTTCTTCAATTGCATAAGCCAATGAAAAAGCTTGAAGCAGACTTGGTACAAGTCAGATGTGATGATGTGGTGAGCTTCATCTATAAAAACATGTTGAAGCCTTTGTGAATTTGCATTACACCATTGTCAAAAAGTGTCAGTGGTGGCTTCATGTGCAGGCATGATGGCTAGCTGTGTATCCAATGGGTTGGCTATGAATGATCATCTACAACCCTTGATAGGGGATGCAACTACCCTTCACTCCATATCCTCAGTGAGTGCAATAAAAGGGGTGACCACAATGAACAGCAACTTTGGATTTAAGAAAGGGCCAGCAAAAAAGGTGAGATTTTTACTGCTTCCTGTTGGCAATATGGCAAGAATGTGGTCATTGGCCAGACAGCTTTGTACAAGTTCAGCCTGATACAGAAATCTGAAGGTGAATTTAATTGTACACAGGAAGAGTGGTTGAAGTTGAGATGCAAGCAAAGGGTGAATGATGAGAGGTGGTAGTTGGGTGGAAATTGAAGCAGATGGTCCCAAAAGGGTGGCATCCAAATGTAATGTCACCTGTGAGCCAAATCCTTGGAGTACATTGGTCTGGTGAGGTAAGACTGTGATATAGAAGCCCTAAATGCTTTCAAGAGCAGCATCTTTAATGCACAATGAAAGTGAACCCCTGAGTATGTTCATGAGCTGAAGACTGCCAGCCTCATTGTTGGACTCGAAAGGAATATGCTGTGAATATGGATGGGAGCAACCTAAACAGACATGCCATCAAAAAGGGACTTGCTGCATCAAATGAACAGCTGTGTGTGATATCATTGGCAATGAGTTTGTTTCTTGAATTCCATAGTGATCATCTGCTATCCTGACTGAATGTCCAAACTGTGCATGTATTTGAGCCAGACCATTGTTATCCTTATCTGGGACTCCATAATCTGTACCTGCAAGACAGCAGAGCATAGAATACATGACCTGTTGGTAATCCCTTAAGCCTAAAGTAAGGCTCAAGTATTTCTCCATATAATGCCTGAGGATAGAGGTAAAATTCAAGCTACCAACACCTTCCCATGATGTACCAACAGATAGCTCAGGTAGGTTTGAGCTTGCAAAATTGGTAGGACAAAGGAGGAGAGTTTTGCAGTGATGGGGTACAAGACACTGAGCATGAATATTACCAAGTGAGAGATACAATGTGTAGGGGTTCATGCAATAAGGTGTTCATGTCCTTGTATATGCTGGGTCATGAGGTATGTAGTAACAATAGAAAGCCAGCCATTTAACATAAACACATGGCACTTACCTACTCCATGGATTGTATGCTTTAGGTGGTCATATTCCATGCCCCTAGTGCCTCCTCATGTGAGAGTGATGGCATAATACATGGCTGATATCAGATTGTCTAGATCTCTGAGCCAACACCAGATTTTGACTATAGAGAAATCAGTGGGAAAATAAAAGGAGAGTAGAAAGTACACTGATATGCATAGGGTACAAGTGTATCATCAAAGAGGATAAAAAACTCCTCTGAAATTTTGATGAAAAGTTGATCAGAATAGCTCAACAAGCTATTTGATTTTTGTGAGACAATTGATGTTCCAGAGAGATCCTCTCAAGGATTATCTGTAAACCACATACTAGGGTTGTTTGGATTGGTCTGAGAGTTGATGTATGCCATTGTATCAGAGATATCACAGGAAAGGGTAAGCTTGCTGATCATATCCTCCATCTCTTCTCTAACACAATCAACTGACTTAGAAAGACAATTGACAGTCAATGGAATACCATTCACAGACAGGACCTTGTCAGTAGCATCCCAGATGAATTGAGGGATTCCAGCTGCTTGATAAGTAAGCAAACTCAAAAAGGTGTGCTTCTGTCATAAGTAAGCAAAGAGACAGGGCCTAGATTCTGCCAGTAGGGGTTTCACATGAATGTCATATGCTCTGGAGAAGGAATGAATTAGCCAGGATGCCTATGAGACAAAAGGGGTTGAGTACTTGAACATGTCACCTTCATATAACTCAGCATGTTTCAACACTTCATGAACACCTGTAGCCCTAAGACACCACTGCATTGCAGAAATATTTGGAGGGATGAGGGATACCCTGTCTATGTTTCCTGCATCATCCTGAAGATGATATGCAACCAAAAACATGGTAAAAAGATCTTTGTGATCATTAAGGTTGACCTCAGGACTGAGATGGGCCAACAATGACAGGATTGTGGCATGAATTTGCTCATCTACACCACTGGACCCATCAAGTTTGAGTAACTGAAGCAGGGCAGAAAGTTGTTGGTGGTGGTTAACATGAAGGGGCAATGTGAATTGAAAGACTGATTTGGAAGCATGACATAGAAGGAAGACAAGGAATAAAGCCATGAATTTGGAATACTTCACCAAGGTTTCTTTTTCCTGTACAGCTTTGAAATGCTTCTGGCCAGCTTGTTTGCCTGTAGTGACTATAGCACATGCAATGGTGAAAGGGAGTGAGGTGATAGATTTGCATATAGGGATATAATAGGCCTCAACCTCCTTGAAGAGGCAATGGTAGACTTTGTCAGAGGAATCGGGAGGATGTATGGTCTTATGTAGGTCACACACATTGACACCAACAAGGAGTCAATCCTAGCCAACTTGTGCATAAAGCATGGACTTTTCTCATGTATTAGAAAAAGGCTGGAACATGGTTGGTGTGTTGTAAAGCTGAGAAGAGGTCACCTGAGTATTGGTGTATTCAAGGAGAGAGCCAGGAGGAGCAATGATATCTTCAACTTCTATCATCTGTCAGACAGTGTGAAATGTGCCCAAAAAATGAGCCTGTACAGTAGAGCTGTGACATAGGTTGGCAGGTACATTGCTATGCTGAGATTGACAATGGTCCCTGAATCTCCTTCTATCACTAAACACATACATGGATGTGCAGCCAAGGATGTGACACTTGATTGCATCAATGATTAAAACCCCATGAATAGAAGATATCAGCCTAGGAAACATGGTCCTGATGTTATATGTGTCCAATTCCATAAGCATATCCTTGATCTCCTGCCTAGAAGGAAAGGACAAAAACAAGGAGCAGCACCCATGTAATTTTACAAGATGGATGTATGCATTCTGAGGATTGACAATGCTGGAGCAATGAAGACATGCTGTCAAATGAAACCTTGGATTGACCCTAAGATCATATCACAAAAGAGTCTGAAAAGATGGAGCTATATTCAAAGGAAACACAGCATTGACTGGCAAAGGACAGTTGGTTCAATCAGATGAAATACTGACATCAGCTATTTCTGGAGGTTCATCAGGTAAAGGAGGGTAGGGGTCAAGGGTTGCATCAAGAACATCTGGAGATTTGTTGGGTAATGAGGGGTAGGAGTCAATGGTGTTGTCAACAACAATTTGTTCAATGGGTTTAGAGTGGTTTGTCAAAAAGTCACCATGCAAAGCAACAGGGATGGGTTGGTCTGTGCAGGCATCATTGGCAATATATAGTTCTTTGGATGTGATAAGCATGTGACCAGTTACTGTTGCATTGCATTGGAATGATAGCAAGATGAGAATCTGGAAGGGGGTAATATCATTCCAAAGACACCACATTGGCAGGACAGGGTTTATTGACCTCAACAGCCATATGACTGACCGATGCAGAATGCATGGGAATCAGAACAGGGCAAGGGTAGTCATCATTGACAACACTATGTACAACTGGTGTAGAATTTGCACAGACAGAGAAGGGATGATGGAGAGGGAATGAGTCATGTGGAGGGTGTTCAATTCCATTACCTCAAGGGCATCTGGATGTGAAAGCTCTGGCTCCAAAACAGCATCATCTTCATAGATATTAGACTGGGTGGGGTGGGGCTTCTTGTGGCAGAGCTGGTAAATCTTAAGTTGAAGTAAGCATGTTCCAATCTCCCACAGGGACAGGAGAGCTTTCCACATAAGCCATCCCAGTGTATTTCTACATTTCAACCTGAAAAAAGTTGGTCAGGCTATCAAACAGACACATATATGCTACCTTTGTACTGGACAGTGCAAGTCATGCAATGGAAATCAGATGTATGCTTCAAGAAGTCATATTGGCTGGATCTAATGGCCAGATAGAGACAGCCAGGAATGTCACAAAGGAGGCTAGGGTATCAGCAGGTTAGCAACATTGGCTATAAATTCAGAAGGAAGGTATACCTCATCCAGAAGTTCAGATGATAAAAAAAAGGCAAATAATGCCAAAGAATAATGCATCATTCACATGGTATGTGAAATGAGGGTGGATAGAAAGGACAGGAAGGATATGGGAGGTGTGATGTAAGATGAGAGGGTGCTGTGTATCACCTGTATGTAACACAAGTGATACAAAGTTGGAAATGACAGAAGAGGGAGATGAACTGGGTTAGACAAGGAGTAAGCACATAAGGGAAGATATAGGAGTGAAAATGATTATATAACCTCACCAGCATGTATGCAGAAGTGGTGCACACACTAGGCGAGCAGATGAATATATAGAAGTTGGTGTGAGAAGACATCATTCTTAACATACAAGCATGAAATAAATAGGGTGAAAAATTGAAAAAAAAAAATTTTGAAAAAAAAAAAGAACAAAAATGGACAGTTAAATAAGAAAATGGAGCCTAGGAGAACCAAAATAATTTAAAATGATAGCACTTCTAATAGAAAATAAGCAAGATGGTTGTATAGCAGCTCATATGATTTAAAAAAAGACCTGTCCCAAAAAAAAGATGTTTGTACACACTGGCATGACACACATAACCTTACATGCAGTCAGCACAAGGAATATAACAAATACACCTAAAACAAAACAAGAGAACTGCAAAGGGCAACAGAATGGTGGTAGTAGGAATTGAACACTTGAGTATGAGAAGCAGAAGGAGCAATTAAACCTATTGTGCCAATGCCATTAACAAACATTCAATGGAATAGGCAAACATGTGGTTCTAGAAAGAATGATTTAAAAAGAGAATGAACTTTAACATAAGACCTTATAAACAACACTATACCTGAGTGTGACCCATGCAAACACTTATGGGATGTTTATCTGGTAAGTGATGTGAAATTAGCTATGAATAGATGTACATATAATTTCTCTATTAAAAAAGAATAGGAAGAGTGATCTAACTAATAAAAGATTGAATGAAAAATAAATGTCAATCAAATTTAAATCCAAGGAACATACAGCTTATTAAAAAAAATCACAACATTAGGAGTTGAATACTTGAGCAGGACACCATCATAAACCACTCTTCCAACTAAAGAACAAAAAGCAACAAAACTTGCCTTACTGGATGTACACTACCCTATGTAATAGTTGAGCAAGTAGCATGACCAACAATTTATTATGTTGCATGACTAACACACTGAGGTGAGCAAACAAAGAAAAAAGTTTTCAATAGAAACAGACCTTCAAGGTCATGTAATACTCATAACCACCATGCCAAGTAGAGGGGAAGAAAGTAATAACTTACAATGAGGGAAATGTTACAAGTCAATGGACCAACACAAAGAAATACAAATGTAACTAACCTGAGGACATAGGAGAACCTACAAAAGATGAAAAAAAAACAAAGGGTATTGTCAGGGATCAAACACAAAACCAGACTGACCATTAGCAGAAGTGATAACCATTACACCAATGAGACCAACAATGGAATCAAAAGTTCAAAGTGGATGAATGACCAAAGCATAAAACAGAGAAGGTAATAAGGATCAGACTCACTCAAGGCACCTTTCTAAGCATGACTAACAAAATAATCGTCAAAGAGCAAAGTGTAACATAAGATGTGAGCAAATAGGATGGATGATTCCAGAAGTATACACTCATACCATCAGTAAACCATCATACAGTACAGCATGGAGGTTTATCCATTGTTGAATAGAGGTAACAATGCAAGTGAGTGTTGCTCCACATCAAGCCCAATCACAGATATCAAGCACTTACATCCACATTGATATGACACCAACAAAACCTAAACCTTAACAAACCAAGGGGTTCCCCCCCAGACCCCCCTGATTGATACTCATGGGCTAACCATAACAAACCCTAACATTTAACCCTAACATTTAATCCCAAACCCTAGAAAAGACTATAAGTGATATGATTTGTACAAAAGCAAGAGGACTACTGTAGGTGTGCTCAAGTGAAATGGTGCATGGGCATTGTGACATGATATCCAGACAGTTTTGGGGTCTGTTATTTGAGCAGACATTCTGCAGAAGTGGGGGAATGAGGAGGAGAGGGTATGACACACATGTATTCACTCTAGGGACAGCTTCCAGCTATTCAATCTCCATTTTTTGGGCCAATATGGGTGCATGGACATCATGACACAATGCCCAGACAGTTTTGGGGTCAGTCATTTGAGCAGACATTCTGCAGAAATGGAGGGATCAGGAGGAGAGGGCATAGCTCACCAATATGTTCACAGGGGGAGAAAAACATGAGGAAATTTTCATTTTCAAGCTGGGGATGATGTACAGGCACCTAAGCAACATGTCTGCAAAGTTTCATAGAATGTTAATCAAGCTGATCATCTGCAGAAATTCAAAACATATCTCAGATGGCATATTGCATGGTTGTTTGAGTTGTGGAGGACAGAGGAACGAGAAAAGTCCAGTTTTTTGAGCTGATATGGGCGCATGGGCATCATGAGATGATGTCCAGACAGTTTCCAAGGTAGGTTGTTCAGGGTGGTACTTTGCAGAAATGGAAGGACAAGGAGAAGGTTGATGTGGTGAGGAATTGTGGCATGGGAAGCAGTGGTTATAATGTTTGCTGCTCAGTCATATATATAGGTGCTGTGGGCATCAACTGAATCAGACATTGCTATCACCATTTTTGCTTTTGTTTTCCTGTCATTTTCCTTTCTTCTTCCCTTATCAATCACCATGTCTGCCTGTTTCAACATCAGCCAGCAGGCATAGAGTTGGCAGAAGCATCCCCACCTTGGATGTGTTGCCAGGCTGTGCTGACCTGGTCATTATCATTGCATTTCTCTTCCATGTTTTGGTTGTTGTATCAGCCACCATCTGCATGGTGGCCTGTGTTGGCCTATGTACATGCACACCTGGTACTGCAGCCTGTGAATGATGCTGTGTTTTGGTGCATTTCAGATGCATCCTTCATGGTGCACAGTGGGCACCACACTCACCAGTAATTGCATGGCCTCTGTGCATGTCATGATCTGCTATGAGTGAGCCCAGATTGTATCTGTTAGCACTATGGGATCACATTACCTGTATTGCTGGATGATGTGCATCAGTAATATGATGACCAATCACAATCTTCATCTGCTCTAGAACTGCCACTGTCATTTTGTCCAACATGCCCAGCCCAAGGTCTGATCACACTTGGGAGAGCCCTGATATGTGCTGATCTTCATTGAGTAGCAATCAGATGCCCTGTGTCTTGCAAGGGGATGTGTAGAGCTCATTGCCATTGAACTCCAACAATATTGCCTGTTCTGGATTCCATCTCACCCATTTGCCAGACTGGACAATCCAGATATCTGCAGGGCTAAGGTACAGATCCCCAAATTGATGCTTAGTAGTGGGGTGCTTAGGATCTGTGGAATCATCAACAAATATGCCAAGCACAATTGGAAGTGAGTTGGGGGGGATGTGTGGCTGCAGAATGTATGTAGCACATTCAATGAACATAGACATGGTGTGATGGTAGATGATATGATGCCACCAGTGTTCAGATGGGTTATATACATGTTACACAGTCATATGACTACATTTACTACATTTGTGTTGATTACATAAGGCACTGAATGCACCAAATGATTGTTCAGCATGTTTGGCACCTTATAGGTGTTGGGTATGAGTGTGCCCAGACCTTGTGTATGCTTTGTGTGCTTTGTGGGCCCCCAGAGCCATGTGAGGCATGTGTCCAGGGTGTGATATATGTGCTAGCACAATGTTCTGATTTTGCTGGCCTGGATACACATCATATTTCATTATTTGTTGACCTTCATCCATGAGTACACCATGCTACAAATATATAGATGACATGAGCAATTATACAACATCTACAGAATATATGGATTTTGGATGTCCCTCAGCCATTGTCTGAATACCATTGCGAACATGTCCTCTATTATGATTCATGATATCTGTTACACTTGCCCCAGGTAGGAACAAGCATAGACCTAACAATAATCGCCTAGGTCAAGGACAGGGGCTAGGGATAACATACTGACATAAGTCAGGGACTTCAGAGATGAAGAGTAAGGGTTCTGGTGGACAAAGGTTTGTGATTACATCAAGTGATGTCAAGGATTTCCTAGAAGGATCACAGAGGTTCTAGGTGGCAAGGATGAAGGATGACAAAGAGGAGGCACTAAGGCCAAACTTAGGGACTGGCTCAGAGGAGGACTAGAGAGGTGAAGGCGAAAACCTGCTTAGAGTCTACTGTACATGGTTGTCCAGTATTTATACTAAGTAGTGCTAGTCATACTGAGTCACTATGAGTCAACAGATAGCCATATGGCTGTGGACACTAAGTATAACGCTATGCTAATCTGTGCAAAGGTGCTGTGATCAGGGGCTATGTGTGATGATGAGAAAATAAGGAGAATAAATAGTGCAGGCTGCACAAGTGGAAATGCATAGGAATGTTGATCAGAGATCTCTATGTAAATATAGATAGTAAGTGTAAATAGACACAGTAAAGTCTAGAATGTGAAGGGATATTAATGTTACCATGTCATATAGTGAAAGAATCAAAAGAAGACTGAGAGAGATTGTTATGTAACAAAGAAAGAAAAGATAGGGGGGTATCACTGATTGTAACAATATCCCCCTATCTTTTCTTTCTGCTTTACATCTTAACACCTCTCAGTCTTCTTTTGATTCTTTCACTATGTGACATGGTAACATTGATATCCCTTCATATTCTAGACTTTACCATGTCTATTTATGCTTACTATCTATTTTTACCTAGAAATCTCTGATCATATTCCTATGTGTTCCCACTTGTGCAGCCTGCACTATTTATTATCTCTATTTTTCTTATCATCAATCATAGCTTCTGATTGCAGCACCTTAGCACAGTCTTGCATAGGGCTATACTTAGTTTATGTAGCCTTAGGGCTATTCTGTTGACTCCAGTTGACTCAGTATGACTGGCACCTTCTAGTATAAATACTGGCTGCTCATGTACAGTAACCCCAAGCAATTCCTAGCTTAGGTTTTTGCCTTGATCTCTCCAAGTCCTCCTCAAAGCTCATCCCTAAGTTCAGCCTTGGTGCCTCCTTATCATTGTCCTTAGTCCCAACCACCCAGAACCTCTGCAATCCTTCAAGGAGAACCTTTGATGTCATCTGACATAACTCTTAACCTTCATCCACCAGAACCCTTCATCTTCATTTCCAGAGTCCCTGACTTACATCAGTACATAACCCTTGGCCCCTGTCCTTGACCTAGGCAATTATTGTTAGGTCTACACTTGTCTCTACCTGGGCCAAGCGTAACATCCTCTATTATTCACATCATTCTGCACACAAAGTGAATCAGCCAGATGCTCATTGTAGGCATATGCTCCACTTCATTCACAAAGCACTGGGGGTGCTCCACTCCCATCAGGTCAATCCTCACAGTGATGTCCATCCTGTAAAACACACTGATTGATGGCTTCCCACCCATATCCCTGGTCTCCTGCATGACCAGCTCCCTCCAGGTGTCCAGAACAAAGTCATGGAATTCATGTTTTCCCTGCTCCCAATAGAAATCTGCTCTATGTTGTGGATTGACAATTCAGTCTCCAAGCTCTGCATGATTGAGAGGTCTTTCAGATTCCTCCATGATCTGCCTGAACTATTGTGCAACATAAGCAGTGCATTGCAAATGCTATGCTTCATGAACTCACCTCATCTCCTCCAATGTGAGGAATCTGTCTGTCTGCTCACCCCTCAACTTGCAACTGGTTCCAACCTTCTTGGAGTACATCACCATGATGATCCTCCTGCCGATGATGAATACCCTCCATTCTCCCAACTTGGTGAGACTTGGGATGTACTCCTGCACCATCCAGAATGTGCCCTCATTGGTCAGTGCCCTCAAGTTGGTCCACATTCTACAGCATGCTCTATCCGTCAGCAGTATGACATGGTCATCACAGTCACTGTTGCTGCACTTCAAGACCATATCTTTTGGAATTTCATCACCATCCATTAGACACCTGGTTGTCAGTGCATATTCACCTCTTGTTTTTGCAATCATCTGAAGGTGTGTGATCATCATCCATTTGTCAGCAGACCTCTTTGCAATCTTGATTTGTGGCCACATCTGTGTTTGGTAGGATAGTTGGGTGATGTGTGCCTCATATTGCTGCATTGCATTGTCATCAAGGCCATATCCATATTCTGTTTTGCTATGAACAGGGGATAGTCATAAATAGCTATGTAAATGTGTGGATTGTATACCAGTAATCAATCAAATAATTGATCCCCCCAACAATGCAGTCCACCACAGCCAATTTGTTCCATGTTTTGACATGGTGCTGTGGGTTGACAATGGTATTGCAGAAGTCCTTCCATATCATGAAGTCGACATTGAAGGTGGCTCCTGCTTTGAAGTCATCAACAATAAGAAATATCCAGAGCTATGATGTTCATTCAGCAGCCATCCAGCACCTCATTCACAAGACAATGAGGACCACTTACCCATTTGTCGATCAACACCCTACGCCCCCTCTTGTTTTCACTCAGCTTGTACATGAATCCAGTCAGGTGCTTGATTGCCCTATATTGTTGGAAGGATATCTTCTGTTTTGTCCAGCCCAGATTCACCTCTGCATTGGTCTTTGTCATCCCCCTTGTAGGATCAGATATATATACCACTTTCAGCTGACATTCCTCTGATGCCATGATTGGATATCAAGCATTCAGTGTTATGGACCTGGATATGACACCTGATGTGGACATGGGGTGTGGCATCAGCACTGAGTTGCTTGACATTGATGTGGCTGAATGCTGGAATACTCAATAGGATGGTCCAGGGTCTCTTGATGAACTCCTGGATGTGTTGCTGCTACCCAGAAGTGATGTTGACTGGACATCCATAGGTATCAGGTTCCTGTCATCCAGACAGTTGTCATCTGCATCAGACTTGTCCATGTGCTTCATTGATATGTTGGTGTCACTGTTTAAATAAAATGAGTGAGATACAAACTTGGTATATAGAATTTTCCCAGTGTACCCTTCAACTCCCTCTATCTGCAAAAGGCCTAGGCATTCCAACTCCATGTTGGCTTCTGCAATCAGCAGGTTGTTGACAAGTTCTTGTTGCATCAGAGCCCATGAGTGTGTATCATGTGTTGCATTAGGTGCCCATGCACCATTCCTGGGGCATTCAGGGGTGCAGCTCAGATGCTTCATCTGTAGGTGCAAGTGTCAACTACACAAACCACCCTTGCAGGGCCACAACACTCCATCTCTGTTCTTCTTGCATCCACAGGTGTAGATACACACCTCATATCTGATCAAGGCATGGTGATTTCCCATGATGTATGTGTATCTAGGTGATGGGCATATCATTGTTGCAAGTTTATTGTTTCCTTTTCTGGTATTTATGTGATTACTGATCCTGTGCTTGTTCTGCAATTCCTATATAAGCTTGTCCACATGCACCTGCCATGCCACATTGACACCAGCACCTCTGTGCCACACCTCCTACACCTGACATACAAATATGGCTACCTATTTCTACCTGTAAGCCATGCTATTTGCTGCTAAGCTCCAATGGATGCTCATAATGACCCACACTGTCCTCATCACTAATGCCAACTCCACACTGATTGACATCAAGGATGACAAAAGCAGACAGGTCACCCTAGTTCTGCCAAGGGCATACCTCACTGACATTAAATGATTCCTTTGGTGGGAGAATGTGATCCATCTGGTCCTTCAATATTCCAATGACCTCAACATATCCAACAACCTTGTGGACAATCTCAAGATGGTCCTCCTATATATGGACAACATCTTCTCCCAGATGGTAGCAGAGCCTGGGCCAGAATCAGCAGATAGATCTGCCTACCAAAGTCTAGCATTTGACATGTACCTCTGGAAGGAATTCATGGTACAATGACATGAGCCAATGATGGTGTGACAGTGGAAACAAAACAACCAGTTCATCCTTGATTGTCACAACCCAGAAAAATTTGGTACATTCTAACCCTCAGCCTAATGATGCACTATTGCTTATACTGTCTTGTATAGCTTGGCATGAATATGAGAAGGGGATGGACAGGTTGTAGACTGGTGGGTATTGGTGATTCTGGTAGATACTGTATGGACCTATATCCAGAACAGCTTTCTGAAAGATACCTCATGTCTTGGCCTTCATATGCAAAAGATGCAGAAGAGTGAAACAGACATTCCTGTTGATTGCAAGAGAGGATTCATGATCCTGGTGCACAAATGTGGACTTACAATGTAGAGCTAATTGTATAAGCATCTATATACATGAGCCAGGTTTACATAGAGCTATAGATACCATGGCTTCTGGTGTTCATGGCAGATTGGACATTGATAATATACATACTTTCATTTTGCCAGTAACACCACATCCTGTGTGATGTGATCTCTCCAATCAGACCCCAACCCCTTCTTCTCTCATTTGTATACCTCATGGAAGCTCTTCCAGATTGGTTCCATTAACCTCCCATTTCCTACCACACCATGCCACTTGTCACATGCCATCAGAATGCATAGGAGGTTGATGAAATCATCATCCAAACAGGGCTCCATGTCCTTGCTAATCTCCATGATGAGGGCACACATACCATTGCTCCCTGATGGCAGGCCCTCCAGACATTTGCAGTGGAACCATGTCATACATCCATGGCAGTACTGCTGCTCATCTCTGTCCAAATTGTATGCTTTTCTGCATACCTGACAACCATTGAAGAGATTCTAGAATGCCCTCCAAAATCAGCCCTGTTTTGCTACACAGCCATCATTATCATACCATGAGCATCACACTTCCTTTGTTCATCTTCATCAACCAATGTGTATACAGGTCATGCTGTCCTATAAAGGAATTGCTAATGCTGGTCTCTGTGAACTGTATGATGTCTACTGGAGCTGGTTCAAACACCCTATCAGATCAAGGATAGGTCAGGTCTAGGATAGCTTACAAATGATTTGCTTGGGTGCAATGATGTCTACATGATTAGACATCACCAGCTCCAACTTGCCTATATCAGAACTGATGCTGGATGTCATCAGCAATGTTTCCATGACAAGATATCAATGGCATACTCTTTTCCAGGTATATCTCCCTTTTTGTAATACCATGAGATGGTGATCCATGCTTTCTGTGATCACAATCAATGCCATCCCACTACCACATCCAAGTGAAGCAAGCATACATAACCTTTTTTCAGACACTGCACTCTTATGTCCAGTATCTCCCCATACCACATCACATTACCTTCCCCTTTGATGGTGGCACTGATGTATCAGACCCATCAGTCTGGTATGCCATGCCATGCCATGTCTGTGCACCTACCTATCTCTCCTTGAGAACATATGTGCCATATTGTCTGGTATCTCTTTCCTTCCTTCCAGCACTTCTTCTGCATGCATAAGATTAACAACTGCTTGATGTGAGTTTTCCCTGATGTGCTGGTGATCATTGGGATACACACCCTCAATTTTCCTGCTGGGAAAAAAACCATAAAATGACTTCTGTGATGGGGACTGCATGGAGGATGCAGAATGCAGACCAAGATGTTCAGGGAACAGCTAGAAGCTCAGAAAAAAAAAAGTCTATTCAATCAGTTAATCAATTAGGTGCAATTTACTTAATATGATATGCCTGTGATTGTATAGCTGGTGATCATATCCAATTCAACCTCTTGTCACTCTTATACTTCAACCAGTATGGCATTGTGCACATGCTCTCAAGCAAAGTCTGTAAAGGCCAATACTCCCTTGAATGTGTCTGTTCATCATATCCCTCCACTTCCACCTCCACCTCATCCTCTTCCATGTCTCCCTCCTATGAAGAAGTGCCCAAGAGTCCTAGCCTGTCCTTTGATGAAAATAAGCTTGACTATGTGTATTGGAATTGCCAGATCATGATGGACAACCAGACCAGCTCTCAGGACCACGACCAGCAGGCTCAGATCCAGATGGAACTGGACTGTGATGATGATGAAGCACTAGAATCTGTATATCATAAATGTCAGACCATGCTGAACTGGGACAAGCAACTTGGCTTCTGTGATTCCTGCAGTGATGATAAAGAAGTGCTCCAATCCACATATCATTAATGTCAGGCCATGATGGGCCACCTGAAGCTCAATCTCAATCAGAAGGACAGTAACAATGAAAATGAAAATGACTCCAACAAGTCTGGAGATGAATATATGGACCAGCATTTCCATCCATGTCCTCCACTATCACCCCTCCCCCCAATGTCTGAGTCTGAGTCTGAGTTTGGCAGGGATAATAATGAAGACCAAGGGCCTTCTGTGCAACACAAAATCAGTATGTCTACAACATCACACATATCATCATAATACATATTCATAATGTTATAGTGTGCTCCATGGCAAGATCCACCATGTGGGCCAATGCATATGAAAACCTGAACACACTCAAGCATTGCTCATGGATAGAAGTGAGTGTTCTGAACTTCTTTCTCATGTCTCTGTGGAACTCCATCTCTGGCCAATCTTGTGTTCATTATATCAATTTCTTCTCTGCCATCCCATCCATCTCCTCTGGTATTGATTCTCTGCCTGATCATCAGGAGATACAGTGATTTCAACAGTGGCATATGTTTGACTCCTTGCCCAGTGACCCAACCATCCCCATCAGCTTTGTGGTCTTGTCCTTGGATCATTTTTTCATCATCATCTTTGATTATGGTGCCAACAATGCCTTTGTTCTTGGATGATGTATTCCTGGAAACATCACACAGGATCCAGATGCCTATTATGACCATCAGCATGACAACTGGGATTGCTGAAATGG
Organism: Boletales sp. KT-2023b; assembly: GCA_038089675.1. Classification (NCBI taxonomy): domain Eukaryota; kingdom Fungi; phylum Basidiomycota; class Agaricomycetes; order Boletales; species Boletales sp. KT-2023b. The sequence goes on from JBBPLE010000142.1 coordinate 51,573, forward strand.
ACCCCTGTATTGGATGCACATAGCTGCACTCCATGGATATGATACAGTGGCACCAGATCAGGTCGATGTACAAGTACAGAATTGGATCCAGAATGGCTATGATTGTGAACCTATTGCATGCTTTGTCTTGGAATCCCTCATGAACTCTGGCCTTTATGGATCAGACAGTGCTCTGCATATCCCACCTATTCCATGTGGACATTGCCTATGCTTTCAAATGCTTGTGACAGTAAAGGATACCTATTGATGATGTTGGGAGGATTATCACTATCTGGCCTCTGCTCATCTTCCTCCTGGAGATATCTGGTCACAGTGGGATGTCATGTTTGCAGTCACAGAGAACACTATCACTGCAGTCCAGCAAGAGTCCTCTGGGAATCAGCTAGCTGCCATCATCTAGGAGCTTAATGTAGTCACTGCCCACTGTTTGACATGTCAATGGGTCAATGCAGAGTGATGCACAGGACTGAACACCAATGCATGCAATTCTAGTGGTCTGGATGACAAGGGTGATGAAAAGAAAAGGGAACACAGGCCTATTGCTGATCACAAGTCTGAATGTCTCAAGTGTTTGCTTAGGCAATATCCATATGTGAACAAGGCTAGAGCCAGGGATTATCTTCCACCTAGAGTGGTGCATGAAAAGGAGGAGCCAGTGATCAAGGGCCTGATTGAGAACATGCAGAGCTGCCAGCATGTCAAGGATTGGACCACTGGGGTTATGTTTCACTTTCCTCAGCCCACACCAGCAGTACATCTTTCAGCATACAAAGGTCACTGGTGGATCCCATTTGACAGATCATATGATGACTATGAAGGGGGGCCAGTCTTGGAAAGCCTTCAATTGGATCACAATCCATATGAAATTGTTGAAGAGCCATATTATCACCCAAGGCTGTGGACATCATTTCAGGATTATGGATATTGTCTGCTTGGTTCCTTTGGTCAAATGCCTTATCTGGGTGATCCCATCAAACTCATGGATCACATCCTTCCTGTGGGCACTCTGGATCATTATGATCCTTCTCAGCAGGTCAATAACTATATCACTGGTATGCCCATATTTTTCTTTTCTATTTTCATTGCCAGTAAGAGTACTCATGATGATATGCTCAGGGAAATACTCCATTCATCATGGGCCAGAGGGGTCCTCTAACCATGTGCAAGTCAATGATGCCATTATTCTGAGTGCTGCTCAGATGATTGAGACTAGCATGGCCACCTCTGACAACCTCATCAAGACCTTTTGTGTGGTAGATACAAGGATGATTGCCACATTTGTCTTGACATGGAGCTTGATCACACACCTCTAACTCTGGAGGATCTGGATGTAATGGTGGACATTGATAGCCTCATCTGGGTAACCCACTCCCTTCATTTCAACACCTCCTTGGCAGTCTATCTAGGCTCTATTATGGAAGACAAGGCACTGATGCACCAGAACAATCATGTATATGTTGACATTCCTGTTCCTCAATCTCAAGAGGATGCAGATGCTATCAGAGGTCAGACCAAATGGTTAACCATGACATTTCCTCTCTGCAGTATTCCCAACACATACTTTGGCCTGTTGAGCAACTCTGCTGGTGGCATGTATGTCTATATCTGCTTCCCAAGAATGATTCATAGGGATGAGATGACACACAAGCATGTCAGTCATATTCCCAAGGAGGTTCTGGACTTTGTCTGGGGGCATATCCTGCTACCTGCAATATGACAGCATGCAGACATTGGCAGTGCACCATACATGTCTCTTACCTTGAATGAAGTATGGTTCAAGGCACAAAAATGTGGAAAGAGGGCTAGCTGTCCCAAGGCAGTACCATTTACCATGGATGTATTACAGAAGCTCCAGCATATGATGGAGGACATTATTCAAGCTGATCCTACACAATTTGCCAACTATGGGTCATTTTTCTTTGTCCTGGAATGCAAGGGAATCAAGCTCTGGATCAAGATGGTGTTATTCAATGATGATGATGTGTCACCAGTGGATGTTCTTCTCAAGGCATTCCTAGCTCTTGACTGGCCATATATGGTGGATCAGAACAATGGCAAGCTCCTGATGGATCTTGGAATTGGAATTCATCTGACATGCAGCAAGAAGCTAGTGGGACTATGGAGGCTGGAGGCATTGAAGGCCTCCTTTGGTGCTGGTGGATATCTGTGTGGAAATGTCCATCATACCTGCACTCTTGGACAATATGGAGGTCTTCAGGCAGAAATGGCACAGGAATGAGGACAGCAAACACATATCATGTTCTGCAACACCTACAATCTCAGCTATGAGGTAGTTCAGCTAAATGACAACCAACCCACATCTGTCATGGACAAGGATGCATATGCACTCAACAACATCTTCATGGAAGAAAGCACACAGGCCATTTTGATGTATTCTGGAGCAGCAAAGAAAAGGTCATATGGGGTCTGAGATGAATATAGGATGAGTGGGATGGCCATGATGAATATCATGACAGTGCTGCCTGACAAGGTATGCTCTTGTGATAAGGTATTGGACTATGTTGATGTATGATGGTTTCTTTCTAAATCAAACACTTTCTTGACTCTGTTCCCATCCTGTGGCTGCCTTCTGAGATCTGGTTTGAATTCCTTTCCAGATGACTTAGAGTGCTCCAGCTAGTACAAATACATCTCAAGACCCTGGATCCACCAAACCTGGAAGTGTTGACCAGGACCATCTGTCATTTGATCCAGTGCATTTCCAACACACCCATCATCTTGGACTATCATGTTCAAGGATTGATGGCACTCCTGCAAATCTCTAGGGTCTGTGAATGCTTCAACATGTTTTTCCTGCTCAACCTAGATCTGCAGAAACCGCCATTCCTTTCTGTAGTGCAGCAGTATGACAATCTGGAGGTGCTCAAGCTTATGGAGGCAAAGCTAAAAAGAAGCATTGTCCTATCTTGCCATGAAGAAACCTCCAAGACAATTCTGAGCTGTTTCTTATAGGAAACATGCCAACCTGGAAGCTTCCGATCAAGACTCTTCATGAGCAGCCCTGGTTAATCATGTGGTCTTGGACATGGTCCAGTGAATTGTCATGCCTGGAGCCTGTGGTGGACAAGCTCTTTGTCCAGTTTACCTGTCAGCTTTGGATCCAGATAGATGAAGCACGGCTGATGGATGTTGAGAATAGGCCAGAGCCAACATTGCTACAAGATGCCATTCAAAGCTGGTCCTTGAATGAAACATTCAAGAACATTCAAGCCTGTATTGTGTTATGCTTGGTCCAGGTGGGAATGAGTGTAGGCTCAAAGAACTAACAACAAGGTCAAAGGTTCAAAGTGTCTGAGCAAGGTGCTTGCCAGCAGGTCAAGGATTTGGTTGACAGGAGAAATCAAGATTCAAAGGAGTCATCTGACAAGGAAGTCAATGAGGGAGTTCAGAGAGGTCAAGGAGAGCAAGGTAAAATTAAGCAGGACTAAGCTAAGGATACATCAAGTGTGGCCAAGGCTTAAGTACTGCAAAATAGAGACTGATGGAATGTCATGGAATGCTTATAACTAAGTGAAATGAAGATAGAATGTTCCATGAGAAGAAACAGGGCAAAGATAACAAGAATAAAAGAACAGAAATAAAAGATGTGCAACAAACACATTGCATGTTCTAGAGCACTCTAAAGAAAAAGAAGTACTGGGTTGGGCTGGTATATCATACAGGCAAAACATAACATTATCCTCTTAGTAAATTTGAAGTTACAACAAGAAATCAATCAATGAAAAAAAGAAGAAGTCAGAGATCCATGCATCTGTCATCTCCAGGGTATCCAGTCATGTTAGCATATATGGTGTCATCATAGCCAGCATTGTTGTCATTCAAGTCAAGGTCTGCAAGGTCTGGGTCAGGGGAGGGACAATGACAACAGTGGTGAGGACAGAGAGGATGATGACAACAGTGGGATGGGGGTGGGATTTGTCTGGCAGCAGTGCTGGAGCCAGAAGACAGGGGGTTGGAGAGTTGTTCAATGAAAGGTTGAAGGAGGGGCAGGGGAGAGTAGCCCAATTGCTGGAAATGTGCCAAAGAGGATGAGGAAGAAGTTGTTGGGTTGAGAGTGCAAAGATGAGGGCAGCATTGACAGCAATTCTGTGTATGGCCTGGGTGATGGTGGGCACAGTGGGGGCAAATATAGAATGGGCAGTTGATCCAAATATGGGAGAGTTGATGGCAATGGAAGCAGGCTCAACTATAGAGATAATGGTTGGGGAGGAGGGGTATGTTATGCTGTCCTTCCCAACTGACTTCAGTGCATTCAATAATAGCTAGTTCCTCAAAGGTAAGGGGTTCCTCAGAGGCTTTGGGGGAGGGGTTTTCTTGTTGATGATATTGTTCATTGAGCTCTCAGGTGTAACATAGAACATCCTTGGCCAACTTGTCCATCTCTAGTTGATGCATGACGGAGAGGACAAGGTTGGTTAATTTCATGTGGGTTTCATGCAGGACAGCAAAATGCTCCATGGGGTAGTCAGACATGCAGTTGGTGAGGGGGTAGAGGCTATGGATTTCTTTGAATAAAAGAAATAGGGTGTCAAGGGGGGAGAAGGATTCTAAATGGGCATAAAGGGGAGAAGTAAGGTGGGGGGAGCAAAGGAGTAACATTAAAGAAGACTGTTTAGTGATTGGGAAGTTATCTTGGCTGATATGATGAGCATAAAGGGGGGGTTCAATGGAGATGACAGGGTTGGGATCAGGAGTGAGAATACAAAGGGGTGGAGAGATTGGTTGAGGTGGGGAAATCACAGGATTGTAATTAGTCGAGTTGAGACCTTGAATACAATAGAGCAGGGGGGTAGTCCATCCAGTGGCAGCTGCAGTGGGGGAGGGGGATCTAGCAGGGGCAGACATGTTTTGGCTTGATGGACAATGTGGAGGGTGAAAAGGGGAAGACATGAGGATGAAGGTTTTTATAATCAGAGAGAATTTCTTTCACATGAGTAAACTCTGATTCAGGTAACCATGAGTCTTCTTTGGCCAAGTATCCTTTCTACCAGACTAGGAACTTTTAGTTGTCCAGAGTTCCACAATGTCAAATAATCTTTTCCATTTCATATTCTTCTTCTCTGTTGATAAGGTCAGGTGGTGGAGAAGGGAAGTTGAGTCTGTGTATGTTGTTTTTGTGATAGGGCAATAATAGGGAGGCATGAAAGACCGGGTGAATTTTCCAGGTGCATGGGAGATGAAGTTTGTAGGTGAGGGGGAAAAGGACCTGGGTAATGGTAAATGGACCTTCTCACTTAGGAGCAAACTTCAGGTGGGAGATAAGGCATTTCAGGTTCTGAGCTTCTAGCCAAACCTTGTCACCTTTATGAAAGGGGGTGAACTTTCCATGGAAATGTGATTTCATGACTTGTCTAGCAAGTTCATGTGCAATGAAGGCTTTGTCCCATGCTGCAGAAAGAAGTTTCAATCATTCTTTGACTGCTGGGAGGTTGGTTTCAATGATGATAGTGGGGAGGGGGTGGGGTTTGAAGCCCATCATGAGAAAGAATGGAGATTTGCTAGTGACTGAGTAGGGGCAGTGATTGTGTGTGAATTTGGCATGAGGGATCATGTCAGACCATGTGGAGGGGAAATTGCCACAGAAGATCTGAAGATAGGTCTCTATTTCCTGGTTTACCCATTCAGTTTCTCCATCGAATTGTGGGTGATATGTGGTGGAGAGGGAACAGTTACTGTATATCCAAGGAGGCATCCAAGTTCTTTTGCAAAGGAGAAGGCAAATTGGGGACCACAATCAGAGATGATTTTGTCATAAAGACTGAACTGGGTGTAGACCTTGTGGAAAAAGAGAGAGGCAATTCCTTCAGCAGAAATGGACTTCTTGGTAGGGCAGAGAATCACCCCCTTAGTAAGACCATGGTTAACCACAACCAAAAGACTATCAAAGCCAGAAGAAACAGGAAGGTCAGTGATGAGGTCACAGGAGACCTGTCAGAAGGGAAGAGCAGAGCAGGAGGCAATGGGGGAGAGGGGGGAAATGGTTGGATGTGTGTTTGTTTTCATGGATTGATATACAGCACAGCCCTCAACATATTTGTGAACAAAGTGAGTGAGACCTGGCCACCAGAATTCTGTGGCAACAAGCTGACAGGTTTTGAGGTATCCAGGGTGGCCAGCAGAGGTATGATCATGGTGGTGTGTGACAATAGAGTGATGGAGGTCAAGGGGGACATAGACATGTCCTTGGAAGGTGAGAATGCCAGCATCATATTGCTAGTCAAAGAGTTGAGAGTGGAAACAAGCAGGAATGTCACTGGTTGTGGCATGTAAGGCATCTAGGACAAGGGGATCAGAAGTGGAGGAGGCAGCTAGTTTGTCCTAGAGGGAGGTGTCAATGAGGTTGATGAAGAGAGTGTTGGGGAGGAGGGTGACATTGTCATTATCATCATCAGTGGGTGGGAGAAGGTCTGGTCAGTAAGATAGGGTGTCTGGCACTGTGAGGGAGGTTCCAGGGACATGGGTGAGGCGAAGGTTGAAGTCTGAGATATCAAGCAACCAGCAAGCTTGTCAGTGATTAAGCTTTTGAGGTTGGCAGAAATACATGAGGTGTTTATGATCAGTGAAGACTTTGACTGGAAAAAGGGATCCCTGGAGGTAATGGTGCCATGCTTTGAGACCATGGATAACAGCAAGAAGTTCTCTGTCATAGGTGTTGTAATTATGTTTGGTGGGGGAGAAAGATTGGGAAAGATAGGAGTAGGGGTGCCAGTCCCCATTAGCATTGGTTTGAAGGAGAACACCTTTGGAGGCATACTTAGAAGTGTCAGTTGCAATGGCAAATGGGTGCACAGGGTTGGGGAGGTGGAGGATTGGACAGGAGAGGAAGAGTCATTTTAGCTCATCAAAAGATTGTTGGCAACTGGGAGACCAGTTCCAGAGTTGATTCTTTTTTGTGAGATCAAGGAGGGGGCAGGCAATGTTGGAATAGTTGGGGATGAAATGGCAATAGAAATTAGCAAATCCCAGAAAGATCATACATCTTTGACTTTAGCAGGGGTGGGCCATTCATGAATACCATTGAGTTTTACTGGGTCCATGGTGAGTTCATCAGGACAGACAATCATGCTGAGGTATTCGACTTTGCTGGTGGTGAATTTGCATTTGTTGAGTTTGAGGTGGAGGTCCAACTCAGTCATGCATTGGAGAACATGTTTGGTTCATTCTTCATGGGTTTTGGTGTCAAGGGGGAAGATAAGGAGGTCATCCATGTAGATGACCAGCCATCCTTCTGTGATCATATCACAGAAAGAGTCATTCATGAAGTGTTGGAAGGCAGTGGGGGAATTACAAAGACCAAAGAACATGACAGTGGGTTCGAAGAGTCCTTTATGCATAATGAAGGCTGCTTTCCATTGATGGCTGTCCTTGATATGGACATTGTTGTATTCCCAATGGACATCAAACTTGGTGAAAACTTTGACACCCTTGAGTTTATTGAAGAGGTCAGAGATGAGGGGGAGGGGGTAGACATCATGGATGGTAAGTTCATTAACATATCAATAGTCCTGACAGGGGTGTAGCCTGCTGTCTTTCTTTTTAACAAAGAAAAAGGGGGCAGCTTGAGGGGAGTTTGATGGACAAATCTTTCTGGCTTTGAGGTTTTCATCAAGGAAGACTTCAGTAGTAGCTTTCTTGTCTGGGGAGAGGGGGTAGAGTTTGCCAATCTTTGAAGTGAAGGAATCATCCAGATTGATCTCATGATCATAGGATCAGCTAGGAGGAACATGGTCAGTTGCTTCCTTGGAGAAAACAGAGGAGAAGGCAGAACATTCAGGGGGGAGAGTCACTTTTGGTTTGGCCTTTTTGGCAGCCATAGCCAGCTCTGTAGATGTAGTGAGTTTGGTGATGGTGGCAGCAGGGATGAAGCAGGAGCCACAATGGATAATCCTCTTGAGGATTCGGTTGTCATTGGTACAGAGGAGGTATTGTGCTTTGGTTTCCTTTTTCATGTATTCATAGAGTTGGCCATTCCAAATGGAGTTGACATGTACATGGCAAGGTAGTTGAGTGGTGGGTTTTTGGAGGATAGAGGGTGGTTTGGCATGGGTGTTGTTACACTTGCTCCAGGTAGGAACAAGCATAGACCTAACGATAATTGCCTAAGTCAAGGACAGGGGTTGGGGATAACATACTGATGTAAGTCAGGGACTCCAGAGATGAGGACTGAGGGTTCTGGTGGACAAAGGTTTGTGATTACATCAGATGACATCAAGGATCTCCTAGAAGGATCACAGAGGTTCTAGGTGGCAAGGACTAAGGATGACAATGAGGAAGCACTAAGGCCAAACTTAGGGACTGGCTCAGAGGGGGACTAGAGAGGTGAAGGCGAAAACCTAAGGTAGGAATTGCTTAGAGTCTACTGTACATGGTTGTCCAGTATTTATACTAAGTAGTGCTAGTCATACTGAGTCACTACAAGTCAATGGATAGCCATAAGGCTGCGGACACTAAGTATAACGCTATGCTAATCTGTGCAAAGGTGCTGCAATCAGAGGCTATGTGTGATGCTGAGAAAATGAAAGGAATAAATAGTGCGGGCTGCACAAGTGGAAATGCATAGGAAATGGTGATCAAAGATCTCTATGTAAATATAGATAGTAAGTGTAAATAGACACAGTATAATCTAGAATGTGAATGGATATTAATGTTACTGTGTTGCATAGTGAAAGAATCAAACAAAGACTGAGAGAGATTGTTATGTAACAAAGAAAGAAAAGATAGGGGGGTATCACCAATCGTAACAGGTGTGGTATAGATCTTTAGATTGGTTGGAGTCAAGGGGAATAGATAGTTTGTGTCAGGTCCAGTCAATGACTGGGTTGGTCTGTTTGAGCCAGGGAAGTTCAAGGATTACATTTTCCTTTCCACAGTTAAGGATGTAGAATGTGACACAGTATGCAAGTTGACCAATGCAGACATAAAGTGTGGTGGAGAAATGGATGAGGCCATTTTTGTTCATGGATTGATTGACATTTCAGACAGTGATGGGGGAGGGAAGTTGTTCTGTGGGAAGGTGGTGTTTTTGAACAAAGTCCCAGTCAATGCAAGAGATCTGTGCTCCAGAATCAATTAGAGCATGGGTGTCAACAGCTTTTAGGTGTGATGGTTTGACAATCTCAATGGGAATCTGCATAGATTGCTTTGTAATTGATGATACAAGTACAGAGGTGCATGTAAAAGAGGGAGAGCCTTGTGTTGGGGAAGGTCTCCTGTCTAAAAATCCTCATTGGATAGGGTGAAGGAGATCCTGGCTATAGTTTCTTTATCATCATCATCCTTGACTTCAACCAGCTTTGGGATTTCTTTGACTTTCCTAACCTTCCTTTCTCCAGTTTTCTTTGGCTGGGATGGGAAGTGGGGGCATTCACCAGAGAGGTGTCTGGGTTTGCAACAGTGGAAACAAAGTCCTTTGACATTGCAGCATTTTTGTTCTTCAGGGGTTATCTTAGATACTTTGATGGCATCAACATCCATGGTGTCAGGGTCTTTCTGGGGGTGGGAGGAGGAGGAAGTGGTGGTGAAAAAATGATAGGGGAGGTTTGTCTTGCCTCACTTTGCCATATCATGTGCTTTTCCCCATTGTATGAGGAAGTGGGTGGCTTTGGTGTACCAATCATGAATTTTGGTGGAGATGGTGTCTATAGACATGATCCTGCACATAAGTTTGACATAGATGCCAGTAGAGAAATATCCAATAAGGACATTTTGGTCAGTGATGCCACTAATCTGGATGTGGTTGTGGAACTTGGAGATGTATTTGGTGAGGTCTGAAAGGGAGGGTTTTCCATCCATCTTTGTGGTGAAAAGCCAGGTAATGGAGAGAGCAGCAGTATCTTTGTGTTTGAAGGTAGTGTTAAATGCAGTGGTAAAGTCATTGAACTTCCCGAAGCTGTTGTTAGCTGCAAGGGTAGTTTTTCAGAATGATGAGGCTCAGGTGAGGGCAGCTCCTTTGGTCATGTATGAAAGGGCAAAGTTGATCTTCTTGGCATCAGTGGTATAGACTTCTTCATTGACAAGGAGGTAGGTTCAAACAGAGTCTAACCAGATTGTCACTTTGACATAGTCACCATCAATGTATTTGGAAGTACCAATCCAGAGTTCAACTGGTTTTGAGGCTGTTACGATTCGTTTCTTTTTGATTTGTTTCTTCTTCTGATACAATAGACTGGCCCGACCCAGTACCTTTTTCTTTCTTTAGAGTGCTCTAGAACATACAATGTGTTCATCGCACACCTTTCATTTCTGCTTTTCTATTCTTGTTATCTTTGCTTCTATTTCCTATGGAAGGTTCTATCTTCTTTCACTTAGTAACAAGCCTTCTATGACCTTCCATTAGTTTCCATTCCTTGCAGTACTTAAGCCATCGCTTTACTCGATGTATCCTTAGCTTAGTCCTACTCAATCTTACCTTGAACCTCCTCGAACCCTTGAGTCTCTTTGTCGACTTCATCGTTGGACAACTCCTTGAACCTCCTCGTCGACTTCATCATTGGACAACTCCTTGAACCTCCTCGTCGACTTCATTGTCAGATGATCCTTTGACTATTCGGCAAGCATCCTTGTCCGGATATTTCAAACCCTTGACCCACAGTTAGTTCTGTGAGCTTACACTCATTCCTACCCGGACCAAGCATAACAAAAGGACTAAGCTCGTCTTTTCGAGCTACCATCGCTGTAGTCTCTCACCATTTCCTCCCCTCAAACACCAGGAGCCCTTGAAAGGGCACTACAATGCTCTTACCGAGTCCCCTCAGAATCCCCCCCCTCCACTGAACACTCAGACGACTCAGAATCCCCCCCTAAACCTTCTGATGAAGAAACCTTCACTCCTGCTCCAGACGTCTCTCCTAGGGAACCAACTCCACCTCTCCCCACCCCCACTGTAACCAGACCTCTCCTCCTCCCTCCCCAATCCTCCACTCCCATTTCCCCTCGTCAGTTCATCCCCTCACATCCACTCCCCCCCTTCCTCCCCCCACAACCATCCACCATGACCTCAAAACCAATTGAACTTCGCATTGGAACCCCTGAGAACTTTGATGGCGACTACGCCAAAGCTACCACCTGGTTGGACTCTGTCCGAACCTACCTCCTTGTCAACGAAGAAGTGTATACCACAGATGCCAAGAAGATCGCCTTTGCTCTCTTGTATATGACCAAAGGAGCTGCCCTTACCTGGGCTTCCTCCTTCTGAAAAGCCACTCTCAGCACAAACAAAGGCTTCGGAACCTATGCGGACTTCATCACAGAGTTCAACACCACCTTCGAACACAGAGACACCACCGCCCTTTCCATTTCCTGGCTCTCTTCTACTAAGATGGAAGGAAAGCCCTCCCTCGCAGACCTTACCAAGTACATCTCTGAGTTCCGAAACCGTGTCCAGATCAGTGGAATCTCTGATCAAAACGTCCTCATCAGATACTTTTCCACCGGTATCTACGTCAAACTCATGCATCGCATCATGTCCATGGACACCATCCCCACCAAAATCGACAAATGGTACGCCAAAGCCACCCACTTCCTCACCCAATGGGGAAGAGCCGATGATATGGCGAAACAAGGCAAGACCACC
>JBBPLE010000143.1:5385-37664 GCA_038089675.1 Boletales sp. KT-2023b
GAAGAGCGAACCAAATGAGTACTCCAACACATGACCGAGTTAGATCTTCACCTTAAACTCGAAAAATGCACATTTGCTACCCATGAAGTTGAATACCTTGGTATGATCATATGCCCCAATGAACTCGCCATGGACCCAGTAAAACTGGATGGTATTTGTGAATGGCCAATCCCTGCCAAAGTCAAAGATGTCTGCTCCTTCTTAGGGTTTGCTAACTTCTATTGACAATTCATTGCCAATTACTCCAACATTGCTCGCCCCCTCCTTGACCTTACAAAGAAAAATCAACCCTGGGACTGGTCTCCCACTTGTCAACAATCCTTTGACGAACTCAAATGACTGTTCCTTAGTCGTCCAATCCTTCATCTTCCAGACCCCGCCCACCCCTTTGCCATTGCCACTGACACTTCCAAATACACCTCTGGTGGAGTCCTCCTCCAAACTGACACCAACGGAGATTGGCATCCTTGTTCCTACCTTTCACAGTCCTTCTCCTCCACTGAATGCAACTATGACATCTACGATAGAGAACTCCTTGCAGTGATTTGTGGTCTCAAAGCCTGGTGCCACTACCTTCATGGATCCCCTTTCCCTGTCGAAGTTTTCACTGATCACAAAAACCTTACATATTTCTGCCAACCTCAGAAACTCAATCAACGACAGGCTTGTTGGTTGCTCAACATCTCAGACTTCGACCTCCACCTGACCCATGTCCCTGGTACCTCTCTTGCTGCACCAGACACCCTCACTTGTCGCCCAGATCTTCTTCCACCAACTGACGATGATAACGACAATGTAACCCTCCTCCCTGACACTCTCTTTGTCAACCTCATCAACACCTCTTTGCAAACCAAACTGGCTGCTTCCTCCGCTTCTGATCCCCTTGTCCTTGATGCGTTATGCGCTACCACTGGTGACATCCCTGTCCGATTCCGCTCTTGTCTCTCTGACTGGCAATACAATGCTGGCATCCTCACCTTCCAAGGGCATATCTATGTTCCTCCCAACCTTCACTGCTCCATTGTTGAACGACACCATGATCACACCTCCACTGGTCATCCTGGATATCTTAAAACTTGTCAACTTGTTGCTGCTGAGTTTTGGTGGCCTGGCCTCACTCAGTTTGTGCAAAAATATGTCAAGGGATGCATCCCTTGTCAGTCCTTGAAAGCGAACACCCATCCCACCTCCCCACCCCTCTCCCCCATCATTTCTTCCTCCCCTATCCCCTTTTGACAGATCTCTTGTGACCTCATCACGGACCTCCCTGTCTCCTCCGGCTTTGACAGTCTTTTGGTCGTGGTCGACCATGGGCTTACTAAGGGGGTGATTCTCTGCCCTACCAAAAAATCTGTCTTCACTGAAGGAATTGCCTCCCTTTTCTTCCACAAAGTCTACACTCGGTTCAGCCTCTATGACAAAATTATCTCGGATCATGGACCCCAGTTTGCCTCCTCTTTTGCAAAAGAACTTGGATGACTCCTTGGATATAACCTCTCCCTCTCTACAGCATATCATCCTCAATCCAATGGAGAAACTGAGCAGGTAAACCAAGAAGTGGAAACCTACCTTCGAATCTTCTGTGGCAATTCCCCTTCCACATGGTCCAACCTCATCTCTCACGCCAAATTCGCACACAATCACCGCCCCCACTCCGTCACCAATAAGTCCCTATTCTTCCTCATGATGGGATTTGAACCTCGCCCCCTCCCCACTATCATTGCTGAGACCAACCTCCCTGCAGTCAAAGAATGACTGAAACTCCTCTCTGCAGCTAGAGATGAAGCCCTGGCGGCCCATGAACTTGCCAGACAAGTCATGAAATCCCATTTCCATGGAAAATTCACTCCTTTCCGTAAAGGCAACAAGGTTTGGCTAGAAGCCCAAAATCTAAAACACCTTATCTCCCATCTGAAGTTCACCCCCATGCGAGAAGGCCCATTTACCATTACCCAGGTCCTCTTTTCCCTTACCTATAAACTCCGCCTCCCATGCATGTGGAAAATACACCTGGTCTTCCATGCATCCCTGTTATCGTCCTATCGCAAAAATGACGTACATGGACTGAACTTCCCCTCCCCTCCACCTGACCTTATCAACGGGAAAGAGGAATATGAAATGGAAAAGATAATCTGACATCGTGGAACCCCGAACAACCGAAAATTCCTAGTCTGCTGGAAGGGATATTCAGCCAAAAAAGACTCCTGGTTACCTGAATTGGAGTTTAACCATGCCAAGGAAATCCTATCCAAGTATAAGACTCTCCACCCTCATGTCTTCCCCTCTCCATCCTCCGTACCACCCACGAAACCCAGACATGTCCACTCCTGCTAGATCCCCCTCTCCCACCACTGCTACCACTGGCTGGACCACCCCCCTACTCTATTGTATCCAAGACCTCGACTCCACTAATTACAACCTGGGTATTCCCTGACCTATGTCTCCCCCGCTACGTCTCCCCATCCTTGACCCAAACCCAGTTGTCTCAGTCAAATTACCTCTCTATGCTCAGCATATCCGCCCTGACCCTTTCCCCATTACCAAACAGTCCTCCCTTATGCTCCTCCTTGAAACCTCCCACCTTCTTACCCCCCTTCGCACCCATTTAGAACCCTTCTCCCCCCTTGATACCCTCCTTCTCCTCTTCCAGGAAATCCATACCCTCTATCCCCTTGCCAACCAGATGTCCGATTACCCTATGGAACACATCGCCACTCTCCATGAAACCTGCACCAAGCTTACCAACCTTGTCCTTTCCATCATGCATCAGCTGGAAATGGACAAACTAGCTAAGGATGTTCTACGTTACACCTGAGAACTCGACGAATGATGCTGCCTCCACCAGAACTCCTCCCCAGAAGCTTCTGAAGAACCCCTCACCCTCAAGGAATTAGCTGTCATGGAGTGAGCTGAAGTCAGTTGGGATGGACAACGTAATATACCTCTCTCCCCCAATCATTACCTCTACAGTCAGGCTTGCTTCCACTGCCACCGACTCTCCCACATCCATATCAATTGTCCATATTATGTCTGCCCCCACTGTGCCCACCATCATCCTGGTCACACCCAACATCGCTGTCCCTGCCACCCTCGTCCTCGTACCCTTAACCCCATAGGCTCTTCCTCCTCTTCAGCTTCTTCCACACGTTCCAGGTGTTCTGGTCCACCCCAACCCCTTGTTGAACGACTCTCTGACCCCCCATCCTCTAGTTCTGGCTCGGCTCCCAGACCGGTTCCTTCCCCCTCTTATCATTGTTGCCAAACCCCCCATCCTTGTCAATGTCATCGTTGTCCCTCCCCTGACCTTGAACTTGCTGATCTTGACCTGAACAATAATGACCCAGGATATGACAACTCAGCATACACCAATATGACTGGTTCCCCTGGTGGAGATAGGTGCATGGATTTCTAATTCTTTCTTTTGATTTTATTTTTCGTCATGACTTCGAATGTACTCCAGGGGTAATGTTACGATTCACTTCTTTTCTCTTCTTGTTCGTTGATACGATGAACTGGCCCAACCTGGTATCTTTACTTTCTTTAGAGTGCTCTAGAACATGCAATGTGTTCGTTGCACACCTTTCATTTCTGCTTCTCTATTTTTGTTATCTACGCTTTGATTTCTCATGGAAGGTTCTATCTTTCTTCGCTTAGTAACAAACCTTCCATGACCTTCTATCAGTTTCTATTCTTCGCAGTACTTAAGCCATTGCTCTACTCGATGTATCCTTAGCTTAGTCCTGCTCAATTCTACCTTGAACCCCTGTGAACCCCTTCGTCGACTCTATCGTTGGATGACCTCTTTGAACCTCTTCATCGATTTAATCATCGGACGACTCCCTTGATCTCCTTCATCAACTTTATCGTCAGATGATTCCCTCAAATCTCTTTGTCAACTCTAATCATCAGACGACCCCCTTGATCTCCTTTGTCGACCTCATCGTCAGACATCTCCTTTGACCTTTCAGCAAGCATCCCTTGTCTGAATATCTTGAACCTTTGACCCACAGTTAGTTCTTTGAGCCTACACTCGTTCCTACCCAGACCAAGCATAACAAACTCCCTGGTTGCAGCATTCTCCAAATTGGACATGCAATTCTCCCAGCTCTCTGACTTTGGGTACCTGGTTGACAACAAAATAAAGTTGTTAATTGTGATCTCCAAGATCCCAAAGTATGCCAACCACATCACCACCACAATTGCTGCTGCCAAGCTGGAGACCAACTCCAAGGGGGTCATTACCAAGATGGCTCCCACCATCAAGGAAATATCCTGACAAGTAGAAGTGTCATGGCAAACATATATGCAATGCTGTCCTGCCAAGGACTCCTGGCCTCAACAGGCCAACAAAGTCAGCACCATCAAACAGCAGCAGGGAGAACCCCAGTTCTCCCAGCAGCAACAGCAGCAGATGCAAGGTGGTTCCTTTTCTAAGGGGAATACTAACCAGAAGCAGCAGTGTCATGATGGAAATTGCTCTGAAAAGGGTAAGGAAAAGCACAAGGAGAAGAAGCAGGCAGAGGCTGCACAAGCTTCCACCTCCTTCACCTTCACCTCCACAACTGTCATCATGCCTGCCACCACCATGTTCATGTCACCTGTCCCTGACTCCTGCTGCAATGCACACATGTCTGGCATGTCCCACTATGGGCCACCTGCATTTCCCCTAACCAAGGAAACCATCTCCCTCGCATGACACCTCAAGGTCCCCATGACCTCCTCTACAATCCACAACCTTGAACTGGTTGCACAATGCCACTCCAAGTATAGCTGCATGGAGCAATCCCTCTCCAACTGCCTCTCTGCCCTGCTTTCCCAATGGATCATGGAAGTCCCATTAGCTGGGACAACAGGCATCATGGAGGTTGATGAGGAGGACACTGTAAGTCTAGGTGATGATGCCTATGACGAATACATTGAGGATTTCTTTATGGAATCCACATCACAGTGTGTATCCCCTTCCCCCTCTACATCAGGTACTGATGCATGGTTAGCCCCATCTCAGGTAAATCATATATACATGTTCCCTGTAGTAGATAGTTCAAATACATCTGCTACCTGTGAATTCGCACAGTGTGACAGTTGTAGTAAGGATAGCAAGGAAAAGGAAAAAGCACATCCACATAAGGTTCCATTCAACATGTGGCTGCTTGATTCAGGAGCTTCTGCTCATTTTTCACCTGATTGATCAGATTTCATTGAGTACCAGAAATTCAACCAACCCCAATGGGCTTCCACTACATATGGCCGATCACCTATTATAGGTAGAGGCACAGTTTTGCTATGGTATAGCAATCACATTGCCTGCCTATCACCTGTCTTGCACATGCCCTCATGTGCTGTTTGACTTGTGTCTATGGGCACACTACTGCAGAACCACTGCCTCATGCTTCATGCCAGGCCTGGATACCTGACTATCTGGGACCAATGCTTTAAAGAAGCTTATCTGGAGTTTCACAGTCATGGTGGACAAACCATGTATTGGCTTTGTGCCAAACCCATTTTCCCCAATGACATGCCTAAAAACATATTGTCACTTGCCTCTGAGATTGAATATAAGCTCATGCACTGACATCTTGGACATTTGTCCCCTGATGTCATCAGGCATGCTAAAAAGCACCTGAAGGATTTTCCTGACATGAAGATTCCATTGAAAACTGGCCTCTGTCAAGGGTGTCAGCTTGGCAAACAGCTGAATTGTCCCTTTCCTTTTAGTGAGACATGGGCAACTGCTCCCTTTGAGTTGATCCATTTGGACTTAAAGTCCTTGAAGGTAGCATCTTACTCAAAATATAAATACACAGTTGCCTTTTATGATGACTTTACATCAATGGCCTGGACCACCTTAATAAGGTCCAAGGATCAGACACTCCAGGCAACCAAGCAATGGTTTGCCCTAGTCTGCAATCAGTACAATGCTGTGATCAAACACTGGCATTCCAATGCTGGAGGTGAATACACTTCCAGAGCATTCCAGGACTTTCTGAAGGACAATGGAGTGAACATCCAACAGTCCACCCCATATGCACACCAGCAGAATGGGCATGTGGAACACCTAATCTATATATTAATGGACAAGGCACAGGCAATGTGTTTACACACTTGCTTCCCTCCCTCTTATTGGGAATGGGCTTTGCTCCATGCAACCCATGTTTATAATTGGATCCCACAGCTATGGCTTAAATGGGATACTGTTACACTTGGTCCAGGTAGGAACAAGTGTAGACCTAGCAGTAGTCACCTAGATCAAGGACAAGGGTTGAAGGTAATGTACTGACGTAAGTCAGGAACTCTGGAGATGAAGGTTAAGGGTTCCGGTGGACAAAGGTTCGAGGTTACGTCAGATGACATCAAGGATCTCCCAGAAGGATTGCAGAGGTTCTGGGTGGACAAGGATTTAAGGACGACAATGAGGAGGCACTAAGGCCAATCTTAGGGGTGAACTCAGAGGAGGACGAGGGAATGAAGGCAAAAACCTAAGGTAGGAATTGCTTAGCATTTACTGTACATGTATGGCCAGTATTTATACTGTGTAGTGCTAGTCATACTGAGTCACTATGAGTCATCAGATAGCCCTAAGGCTGCGAGAACTAGGTATATAGCTATGTAAGTCTGTGTAGAGGTGCTGTGATCAATGGCTATGAATGATGAAGAGAATAAATAGCATGGGCTGCACAAGTGGAAATGCATAGGAAAGGTGATCAGAGATTTCTAAGTAAAAATAGATAGTAGTTGTAAGTAGACACAGTAAAGTCCAGAATGTGAATAGATATTAATGTTACTGTGTTGCATAGCAAGAGAATCAAAAGATGATTGAGAAAGATTGTTATGTAACAGACAAAGAAAAGATAGGGGGTTATCACTGATCATAACAGATACCCCCCTGATGGTACTTAAAGGGGAGAAACCCTCCATTGATCACTTATGGGTATTTGGTTGTGGTGCCTATGTGCACATTCTGGCAGAACACCATGGCAGAAAACTACAGCTGAGATTGCAGTTGATGATCTACTTGGGTGTTGCCCCTGATAGTGACTCAAACTTTATTTTTATGTCACCAAACAATGCCATTGTTACATTGGCACATGCGATCTTTGATGAAACTCTCTTCCTGAGATGTTCTGGATCCACCCCACACTGTCCCCATTCAGGTCCCTCTGAACTGACTCATACACATGATAACATTCTGGAAGTTCTGGTTCCAGCATCCACTGGTTCTGATGAGAGTTCTGAGTTGGATATTACTTCTGGTGATGAGTCTGATGTGGTTCATTCTGCTCCTCCTAGGGATTCACCCTCTCCTTCACTGTCGCTAAGCCCAAGTATGTTGAGATCTTCTTCTCCATCTCTTGCTCCTCACACATGGACTCCCAGTCCAGCCCCTCCTCCAGTGACATCTCTGTCACACCAACCACCTCCCACTGGTCCACTGCCTATCCAAAGGCATAGTGAGTGTCTCCATAACCCTCTGACGTGCCCCAGAAATATTTTTGGTGAGTGCCATCATCCTTTATGACAGCTCCAGGACCTGGAAAGTGCTTCCTGCTGGAAAGAGTTGACCAGCGAAGCTGGCCTATCCCAGGCCCCTGATTCATCCACAGTCCCTGGTGGACTCCCCTCATCTTCTACTTCTGAGGATGATGTTGACCATCTCACATGGGAAGGGGGAGATGCTTTGGTTTCATACCTTTGTAATCATGCTATCCTGCATGATTCTGCTTTTGGGGCATCCCCTAATCTATGTGAGTGGACATTTCACGACATCCAGAAGCTCCCTCTGTCAGAGCAGAACAATTGGCTTAAAGCCTGTGAGGATCAGCTACAAATGCTGAAGGACTGCAAGGTATACAAAGTTGTTCTGCACCCACAACACTGCAAGGTGATTAAAAACTATTGGGTCTTCAATCAAAAGTCAGATGGTCATAAAAGAGCCTGCCTGGTAGCCAAAGGCTTCTCCCAGGTTGAAGGGTTAGACTTTGACCAAGTCTTTTCCCCAGTTGTATGTTTTGAAACTGTGTGATGTATGTTTGCCCTCTCAGCCCTGGAAGGATGGCACATCTCCAGGCTTGACATACACTCTGCATACCTGTATGGTAAACTGGAAGAGGAAATCTATATGGAATTTCCTGAAGGGTTCATGCCTCCCAATTCAAAAGGCAAAGTCCTCTGCCTATTGCACACACTTTATGGACTCAAGCAAGCTGGCTTAGCCTGGTGGAAAGTGCTTGATGCATCCATGGCAGAACTCAGCTTCAAATGGTTAAAAACTGATGCTGGACTTTTCATTTATTGCAAAGGCAAAGACATCTGTCTAGCAATAGTCTATGTGGATGACACCCTCTTCTGCAGCCCAAACAAGATCTTTGTAGACAAAATCAAGGCCACATTTATAAAAAAGTGGGAATGTCGTGATCTCGAAGAGCCATCCAAATCCCTCTGAATAAACATTCATCAAGAAGGTCATAACATCCAAATTGACCAAAAAGATTACCTTGACAAGGTGCTTGAGCAATGCAGCATGACCAATGCCAAATCCACACCTACTCCTCTTCCACAGGGTTATTACCCAGTGAAGAACGATGCACCAGTCCAACATGATTTATGGATGTGTTTTCAGACTGTGATCAGCTTGTTGCTGTATCTTATGATCGGCACCCATCCAGACATTGCATATGCAGTTACCCAACTCACATGAATGTCAGCCAACCCCTTACAGGAACATCTTGATAGAGCTCTGTACATCTGCTGGTATCTCATTGGAACCAGGGATTATTCCCTTTTATATAATGGTTCCTCTGGAAAGGGCATTATTGCCTGTACCGATTCAGATCAGGTGCAGGATGTTAATACTGTGCATTCTCAAACCAGCTTCTATCTTAAGATGGCCAATGGTGTGTTTTTGTGGAATTTACACTTACAAAAAACCACTGCCATCTCTTCCACTGAAGCAGAATATATGGCCCTGAGTGACTGCTCTCGCCAATGTGTGTGGATCCATGAGATGGGTGAGCTCAGCTACAAGCTGAAACCTATCCCTATCTGTGGTGATAACCAGGGTAGTTTATTCATTGTGCAAAACCTTGTGATTGAAAAGTGCAACAAACATATCTGGGTGAAATATCATTTCATCCACAATGCAGTCATGGTCCACAAGCTAGTGGAGCTTTTCTATATCCCCAGGACTGACAATCCTGCTGATATGTTCACTAAAAACCTTGGATGCATCAAGTTCAATGAATTCCACTCCCAGCTTGGACTAGAGTTTAATAGCTCTACATAAAAGTACTACCCTCCATTTAAATGCTTTTGTATCTACCATGTACTTAGCAAGGGGGAGTGTTGAATGGACTTTGTGTTCCATACATAGTAATTAGTTCACACATTCAATGTATTTACATTCAGACTCAGCAGAGCTGAGTTCTAATTGATTCTTACTTGATAACCATCACCACCACCCTTAGTTGTGTCAACACCAACATTACCAGGTATGTGAGAGATCTTCCCATGTATGTAACATGTGTACTCACAACAAAGATCACTTATACCAATGGATGCTGACAGAAGGAGAGGAGGGAATGTGAGGAGCAGGAGGCGAAGGTGGGGGAGGAGCACAAACACCAAGAGCAGGTGCAACAGGTGCATGAGGTGACAGAGGCACAGGAGTGGAGATCATGCAAGGAGAAGGTGGCTGAGGTTATGAGAGGTCATGCCACAAAGGTTGCAGAAGAGCAGGCAGTGTGTTGTCCCCCACCATGCAAACAGTGCTGCTGAAGCCTGAGGGAGTGCATCACTCAAGTGGGACAGAAGGCAACTGCATGCAAGCCCTGCAGGAAGAAGAGGAAGGGTTGCAGCTGGTCCATGGATCAAGGCTTGTCAGTGGAGGGTGGCAAGGTGTGCCTGCTGAAGAGAGCAGTGTCACTGAGGATAGGGTGAGTGGCAAAAAGGGTGTGGACAATGACAATGGAGGAGGAGGAGGAGGAGGAGGAGAAGGAGGATGACAATGAGGAGGTGGACAATGAGGACAACAAGGAGGTGGACAACAAGGACAATGAGGAGGTGGACAACAAGGACAATGAGGAGGTGGATGAGGAGGACAAGGACAAGGACAAGGTGGATGAGGAGGATGATGATGAGGTGGACAAGGAGGACAATGATGAGGTGGATGAGGAGGAGGAGAAGGAAGAGATCAGGCTATTTGACCTGATGGAGTGCACTGCAAATCATTGTGATGCACTTGGCATGTTGATGGAGGTGGTGGGCATGTGGATGGAGGAGGTGAAGTGGATCTGCTTCATCCAACAGGTGGTGCTTGCATGCCAAGAGTGCTTGGCCACAGTGATGGAGCGGATGTGCTTGGCACAAGAGAGGATGACCACATACAAGGGGTGGAGGTATGGTCAGGAGGTGCAGAGGACAAGGGAGTTCCAGCAAGGGAGCTTGAAAGATGGGGAGAAGTGGAAAATGGAGGACATTGAGATCGCAGAGAAGGAGAAAGGAGAAGGAGAGCAGGAGGCAGGTGAGAAAGAGAAGGAGGGAAAAGGAAAGGAAAAAGAAGTGGAGAAGAAGATGGAGAAGAAGGTAGAGAAGGAGACAGAGAAGACAGTGGAAAAGGCAGAGGTGGAGCAGATGGTGGAGGAGGTGGAGGAACAAGGTGCCCCCCCTCTGTCACAGACACAAGAGTAGTATATAGTTGTAATATTTTGTTTGTTCTTTTTTCTTATTTCAAAGAAATCTAAAGTACAAATTGGATGAGTCAGAGTAAAACAGAACAAGAATAAAAGGAAATTCTATGGGACATAAGGTCCAGGCTTGGTTGGATAGCAGAGGTGGTATGCTTCAATCAGCTTGCTGGCATTGTCCAGTTCCATTGTTAGTAGCCAGGAGGTTTCTTCATCAGTACCCTCGTAACTGGCCCACTTGACATAGTATAGGAGTTGGCATTGCTTATGATGGCGATCGACATTAGAATCTAGGATCTCCATGATCTTGTACTCCAATTCACCATCTATCTTGACTGGTGGAGGTGGAAGTTGAGTGTGGTTGGAGATGGTGTTGGGGATGGAGGGTTCCAGCTGTGAGATGTGGAATACTGGATGCATGGAGTGCATTCAATCAGGTATGTAGGTGGAGGGTGAAGGAGTGAGTACCAGGGTGTGTGATGACCTTGAATGGCCCAAGGTTCTTATCAGAGAGTTTTTGTGAAGGGCACATGGTCCTGAAGTACTTGGCCTTGACAAAGGCTTTGTCACCAATCTTGAGCTCTGGTGGGGATGACCTCCAGGCATCAGCTGGCCCTTGATATTGCTGTTGCACTAGCAACATTTCAGTCCATAGGAACTTGTGTAACTGATTGAGGTCAGAGGTGTATTCTTGGGCTCAAGTGGAGGATAGAGTGAGGTTGGAGGGGATGGAGATGTCTGGGTGATAACCTTTATTTGCAAAGAAGGGGGAGACACTAGTGGTGGCACTTGGCACATTATTGAAGGTGAATTCTGTGAGGGACAGGAGGTCTGCCCAGTTGTCCTGTTGGTAACTGCAGTAGATCTGAATGTATTGCTCTAGGGTTTGGTTGGTCCACTCAGTTTGGCCATTGCCCTTTGGGTGATAACTGGAGGTGAAGTGGAGTGTCATTCTGAGGGCCTTGCTGAGGGAGTGGAAGAAATGCAATACAAACTCGGATCTACAGTCAGAGGTGATGTGGGAGGGGACTCCATGCTTCAAGAAGACATGTATGACAAAGAGTTTTGCAAGGTTAGGGGAAGTGATGGTATTGTAGGTTGGAATGAAGATTCCTTGTTCTGACAACCAGTCAATGACTACAAGGATGGAGGTGTAGCCATTGGAGGCAGGGAGGTGTTCTATGAAGTCCATAGATATAGAGTGCCATGGGCACTCTGGGATCAGAAGTTGCTTCAGCAGACTGTATGGGCAGTGTTGGGGAACCTTAGCTTGAGTGCATGCAGTACATGAGGACATGTATTCCTTGATGAAGACATGGAGTCCAGGCCAGGTGTATTCTCAGCAGATGAGCTCCAATGTGCAGTTCTGACTGAAGTGGCTTGCAAGAGGATGATCATGTTTGTACTGGAGTACCTGTAGGTAGAGGTCATTTTCATCCAGAATGTAGATTCTTCTGTCAAGGTAGAGGAATCTGTTGGAGTTGGTTGACCATCAGAGATTGGAGGGGTCAGATAGGTGACATTGTGTTACTGAGTTGGATGGAAGAGCAGACAGGATATCCTGGTGGAGGGAGTCCACATCAACCAGGAGCACAGCATGGATGGTGGGGGTGATGAGATAGGTAGCCCTAAGGGAGGACATGAGCTGTTCTTAGGTAAAGACAGGCTTAAAGTTGTGTGGGTTGGCACAAGCATAGTCCCTATCCCCCTCCTTAGGGTAGATGTCCCAGCAGTGGGTAAGGACATTGGGCTTCACACCAAGGCATCCAGGGCAAAAGCAGATGACAAGGTGGAATTGACAGAGGAACTCCAACCAGCAGGCCTGGCAGTGGGTCAGGACCTTTGAGGTGGTAAAGTACTTGAGATTCTTGTGGACTGTGACAACATCAACCAGAGTGGCAGAGCCCTCAAGGTAATGTTGCCAATGTTGGAAGGCCTCAAAGATGGCTAATAGCTCTTTGTTGTGGGTGTCATAATTCAACTCTGGAGTGGTGAGTGTGTGGGAGAAGAAAACAACAGGATGGAGCTCACCATCAGCACAGGTGATGGAAAGTATACCAGCAACAGCATAGTCCAAAGCATCAGTCTCCACAGTGAGTGGAGCATTGGGCACCCAATGGGTCAGGATCAGAGCAGAGGAGAAGGCAGCCTTGAGGTGCTCAAAGGTGGAGTGACAGTTGTTGGTGAAGTTCCAAGGAGTGTCTTTGTGTGTGAGGCATGTGAGGGGAACAGTGATATCAGAGTAATTGTGGATGAAATGATAGTAGAAGTTGGCAAAGCCAAGGAACAACTGGACATCCTTTACCTTGCAGGGTTCAGGCCAGTCAGAGATGGCCTTAACCTTTTCTGCAGACATGGACAGCCCATCAGTGGAGAGCTGAAAACCCAGGTATTCAACAGAGGTGGAGTGGAACTCACACTTCTTGGGTTTTGCATAGAGTCCATGTTGGTGTAGATGATGAAGGACCTTGTGGATGTGCTTCTTATGGGAAGTGGGGTTGGAGGAGTAGATGAGGATGTTGTCTAGGTAAACCACAACACAGATGTCAAGGAGGTCAGCAAAGATGCTGTTGACAAACCTCTGGAAAGCAGCTGGCATGTTGGAAAGACCAAAAGGCATGACATGCCATTTGAAGAACCCATAGTGAGTCCAGAATGTGGTCTTCCACTCATTGCCTTTGGCAATGTGGATGAGATGGTATGCATGTTGGAGGTCAATCTTAGTATATACATGGGCCTTGCTGGGAGCATCCAGGAGGTTGGAGATAAGGGGAAGGGGATATTGGTCTTTCTTTGTGAGCTTATTCAGTCCTCAGAAATCGATGCAAAGGCAGAGTGATCCATCCTTCTTGCAGACAAAGAGGACTGGAGCACCATGAGTGGAGTTTGATTGTTGGATGAACCCATAGGTTAGGTGCTCATTGAGGAAGATGCAGAGTGCATTGAGCTCAGTCAGAGAGAGGGAATAGATGGGACCAAGAGGAGGTGAGGAACCATCTTCCAAGTTGATCTTCAGATCAAATTTGCAATGTGGTGGTAGCTTATCTGCTTTCACCTTACTGAAAACATCTGCAAAGTCGTGATAATCTGAAGGGACACCAGAGGGGTCTGGGGTATCTGGAGTGGTGGTAGATGCAGAGCACATCTTGGGATTGCCTAGATCCTCTGGTCAGATGTACAGGGTGAATTGCATGGACCCATCAAGTCTGCATGCATGCTGGTAAGCAGTGGCATTGATGAAGGACACATGTGGGGCAGGAGGTGGCAAGTTGGAAGACAGAGGTGGTGGAGTCAGAGGGGACTCTACTGGAGTTGAAGGAGTCACAGACTTGATTGGACAGTCAAAGGGTGGTACCAGGGCTGCTGGCATTCATTCTGTAGTTGTTTGGAAGCTGATATGGCCCAATACCCAGTCAATTGATGGATTGTAGTGGGTGAGCTAGATATGTCCTAGAACAAGTACACAAGAGGAATCCAATGGAGTGACATAAAATGTTCCAGAGGTGACATTGCCAGATGGAAAGCAGAGTTTTAGCTGAGTGGTCTGGGTGATCAATGTGTTCAAAGAGCCATCAAGTAGTCAAAGTGTTAATGGAGGAATTTCAGAGGTGGGCAGAGAATGTTTATTGACATATGAGGCATCTATGAAACAATGTGTCAAACTGAAATCCACTAAAGCTAGTGCAGGGGGTAAGGCATGATTGGAGAGGAAAATGGAAGGCATAAGGGCATTGGGGTCAGAGAGAGCAGACATGTTGAGGTGGATCTCCATAGGTGTGTGAGTGGAGTCAACACAGTCTCCAGTTCACATGGAGGTCTGGGGACTGTGGACTAATTTTTTGGCTTCTTGGACTCTGTGGGAGTGGAGGTCTGGGCAACTGTCACTGCTCTTGCCTTTGCCTTAGAGGTCCTTGAATTTGACTTAGGGCATTCCTTTATGTTGTGACCAGGCTAGCCACAGAACAAGCAAAGGTTGTTTTTAAAATGGTGTTGGTGCTCTTCTTCCATGAGCTTGCCATCTTTCTCTAAGTGGGACAGGGTTTTGGAGGTGGTAGATGTCTTGCCAGAGGTAGAGGATGTAGCCAGCTTGGCAGAATGAGTGGAGGAGGATGAGGAGGATGAGGTTGTTGATTTGGGGGCAAGGTGTGAGGGTGTTGATGAGGATGAGAAAGACTTCTCCTTTTGACAGGAGACTTCAGACCTCTGCTCCCAATACCATGCGTCAATGGTCTGAGCAAGAAGGTGGAGATTCTGTAGCATGGTTGGTTTACCAATGCAAGAGATCTCATTCTTGATACAATCCAGGAGACCATTATAGTAAATGTGGCAGAGTGCACCCTCACTGTAACTGTGGACCTGTGAGGCCAGATAGTTGAACTCAACAACATACTTTTTGATCCAACTTCTGTCTTTCATCATCAACTGATCAAGCTGATGCTCGGTATCTCTGATGGGGTTGTGTGGACCAAAGTTTGCATGGAGTTCACTAATGAACTTGTCATAATTGTCCATCCAGATGGGGTGGAGTAGAGGGTTGGTGTTCAACAGATTGGGCTCAAACCATTCTAGGGCCATTCCCTTGAGATAAGACTGTGCAAAGACTACTTTGGCATGGTCTGTTTGGAAGGCCTTAGGGCAGTCCTGGAAGTTCAACTCGCACTGCACCAAGAAGGCATGGAGCTTGTGAAAGTCTGTTCTGTTGAATGTATCAGGCTCACAGACCTTTGTGCAAGCAGAAGAGGTGTCACAGTCCACAGTTTGCACCTGAGTGAGGGTTTGGATGGCTTCCACCAGAGCCATGAGAGCAGCACTATTTGGGTCCACAGGAGATGGAGGCTGAGTGCTAGGGGGAAGAGGAATTTCCTCGGGGAGAGCAGATGGTTGTGGAGAGGGATCCGGTGAGGGGTCTGGTGAGCCACCACTGTTGGGGCTGAAGAGGCCACCTAAGTCTGGCATGTCATCCATTGAGGGAGGTCCTCTGGGAGGTTGAGTGTGATGCCCAGACAATGTAGGGGTGTGGTGGTCTTCTTTGTTGGGAATATTGTGAGGAGATATGGTGTGCCCTTTCCCAAGGGACAGCCAGACCAAGGTGTGAGGGTTGCAAGCAGAGAACAAGATGAATTCAGTACCCTGATGCAGGGGCCCTGCACTGCCAGGCATACTGGGTCCAGACTTGGAGGGTTGTGCTGAAGCATGAGCCTGAGAACAAGTGAACATAAGTGAAAGTTGGGAGGCATACAAGAGGGAAGTTTGAGTATACTGTCAAGTCTGCTTCCTCCACTTGTCTGTGGAGGTTGGACATAGGTTGGAGAGGTGTTACACTTGGTCTGGGTAGGAACAGGCATAGACCTAGCAGTAATCACCTAGGTCAAGGACAGGGGCTGGGGATAACGTACTGATGTAAGTCAGGGACTCTGGAGATGAAGGTCAAGGGTTCCAGTGAATGAAGGTGTGTTCTTACATCAGATGATGTCAAGGATCTCCCAGAAGGATTGCAGAGGTTCTGGGTGGTTGGGGACTAAGGACAATGAGGAGGAGGCACTAAGGCCAACTTAGGGATAAACTCAGAGGAGGACTGGGGAGGCAAAGGCAAAAACCTAAGGTAGGAATTGCTTAGCATTACTGTACATGTACAGCCAGTATTTATACTAAGTAGTGCTAGTCATACTGAGTCACTACAAGTCAATGGATAGCCATAAGGCTACAGAAACTAAGTATAGAGCTATGCCAGTCTGTACAAAGGAGCTGTGATCAGAGGCTATAAATGATGATGAGAAAATAAGAGAATAAATAGCGCAGGCTGCACAGATGGAAATACATAGGAAATCTATCAGGGATCTCTAAGTAAAAATAGATAATAAGCATAAGTAGACATGGTAAAGTCTAGAATGTGAAAGGATATCAATGTTACCATGTCACATAGTGAGAGAATCAAAAGAAGACTGAGACAGATTGTTATGTAACAAAGGAAGAAAAGATAGGGGGGTATCACCAATTGTAACAAGAGGTGTTATGATTGGTGATACCCCCCTATCTTTTCTTCCCTTGTTACATAATAATCTGTCTCAATCTTCTTTTGATTCTCTCACTATGCAACATGGTAACATCAATATCCCTTCACATTCTAGACTTTACCATGTCTATTTATGCCTACTATCTATTTTCACCTAGAGATCCCTGATAGATTTCCTATGCATTTCCATTTGTGCAGCCTGTGCTATTTATTTCTCTTATTTCTCATCATCACACATAGCCCCTGATCACAGCACCTCTGCACAGTCTTGCATAGCATTATATTTAGTTTCCACAGCCTCTTGGCTGTTCAATGACTCTTGGTGACTCAGTATGACTGGCACCACTTAGTATAAATACTGGACTGCACATGTACAGTAACTCTAAGCAATTCCTACCTTAGGTTTTCACCTTCACATCCCTAGTCCTCCTCTGAGCTCATCCCTAAGTTGGCCTTAGTGCCTCCTCATTGTCATCCTTAGTCTCCACCCACCCAAAACCCCTGTGATCCTTCTGGGAGATCCTTGATGTCATCTGACGTAAGAATCTGCCTTTGTCCACCAAAACCCTTAGTCTTCATTTCCAGAGTCCCTGACTTATGTCAGTACATTATCCCCAGCCCCTGTCCTTGACCTAGGTGATTACCACTAGGTCTACACTTGTTCCTACCCAGACCAAGTGTAACAAGAGGCAGAGGTACAGAGTCCTGGGCAAAACCAGGTCAGAGGGGTGAGAGCATTGGCTTCAGGTAATGCCTGTGCCCTTGTGTGGTCCTGGCTCTTGTATTTTGGAGAATGGACAAGAATAATGACTATGGTAGTTGGAGGACTACCATGGCAGAGGCAACTGAAGTTGGATGTAGGAGAGGGAGTGAGAGGGAGACAAGTGAAGGGGGACAAGTAGAGGGGTAGACAAATTCAATACTCAAACTGAGGGACTAATTCTCAGCAACTAAGTTCATAAATACATCAGAGTCTACTATACTATAGGGATGTGGAGACAGAGAGGTGATGGAAGTGTGCAGTTCTGTGCAGTGCTACATTCTTGTGGTGTACTCCATGGTGGCAACCAGGGTGGATGGTGAAATGGAGATGGTCCTTCCTGAGGGTCATCAATGGCAAGCAATGGTGAGCAATGGTGAGGTGTAATCAGTCAGGGTGGGGCTGTTGGGTGGTTGATCAGAGACAGGGAAGTGAAAGTAGGTGCAGAGGTGAGTGGAGGTGAGCAGAACAGGATGTCAGAGGGGTGGACAGATAGCAGGGGGGGCAGAGAAGTGGGAATTGGGTCAGTGAATGGTATGGGACATGACAGTGGACAAGGATGGATCACTACAGTAGTTGGTAGACTACTGCAGCAGAGGTGACCAAAGTCAGACAAGGGAGAGAGTGTGAGGGAGTGAGGGGAGACAAGTGAAGGGCAGATGAATTTGATACTCAAACCAAGGAACTAGTCCCCAGCAACTACAACTTTAAATACATGGAGAAGGACTATACTACAGGGACATGGAGACAGAGAGGTAATGGAAGTGCACAGTCCTGCATGGTGCTACATTCTAGTGGTATACTCCATGATGGCAACCAGGGTTGATGGTGGAATGGAGAGGGTTCTCCCTAAGGGTCATTGATGACAACAGTACTGAAGTGTAACTGGTCAGGATGGGACTGTTACACAACTGATTGGAGTTGGGGATATTGAAGTGAGGTTGGAGGTAGGTGGGGGTGAGCAGGCAGGATGCCCAAGGGGCAGATTGATGGTGGAGGGGGCAGAGGAACAAGGAGTTGGTTGGTGGATGGCATGAGATGTGACAGTATTCTCCCCTTAGAGCCTGAACCCTTGAAAGCTACTGGAATGGTGAAGTCATGTGCTCATGTGAAGTTGCAGCTGAGTTTGGAACACTTGGAGTTCAAATGCCTATAAGTGTTATGATTCACTTGGACCCCTTATCTTTTCTTGCATCTTTACCTTTCTCTCTTTCTAATTCTTCTTTTGATCCCATATCTATGTGACACAGTAACATTGACATCCCATCACATTCTAGACTTTGCTGTATCTATTTATGTTTACTTTCTACTTTTACTTAGAGATCACTGACTACCTTTCCTATGCATTTCCACTTGTGCAGCCCATGCTATTTATTCTCCTTATTTCTCATCATCATTCACATAGCCTTTGATCACAGCCCTCTGCATAGGATTATACTTAGATTGTGTAGCCTTATGGCTATCCTCTAACTCTAGATGACTTGGTATGACTAACATCCAGTTAGTATAAATACTGGCTGACATGTACAGTATTTCTCTAAGCAATTCCTACCTTAGGTTTTTGCCTTCATTCCTTTGTCCTCCTCTGAAGTCCTCCCTAAGTTTGGCCTTAGTGCCTCCTCATTGTCATCCTAATTCTCTGTCCACTGGAACCCCTGCAATCCTTCTGGAAGTCTTTGATGTCACCTGACACAATCCTTGAACCTTCATCCACCAGAACCTTTGTCTTCATTTCTGCAAGTCCCTGACTTACATCAATATGTAACCTTTGACCCCTGTCCTTGATCTAGGCGATTACTGCTAGGTCTATGCTTGTCTCTACCCAGGCCAAGTGTAACAATAAGAGAGGCAGAGTTGAAACTTAGCATTTTATACAACAACTTCTACTATGATCACTGACAACAACAACAAGTGGCAAGATGTGATTGACCTTGACCTTGAGGCCTGGTCAGATGACAATGACACAACCAAGGCTGCAAAGATGACAGAGCAGGTGAGGTGCCAAGGGGAGTGTGAGAAGCTGGTTTGCAAGAAATGTGAACAGTTGCATGCAGCATGGCTTGAGGTAGATGGTCTGTCTATCTGCCAATGCCACCTGTGCTAATGGAACCTAACAGAAGGAATGGAAGGAGTATGAAGAGTGGGAGCAACTGGTGCAAGAGGCAAAGGTGAAGGAGGAATGCAAGTGCCAAGAGTGGATGTGCAAGGTATGCAAGGTGATGAAGGCATGGAAGTGGAGGGCATGTAAGGAGAGAGCAGCCAAGGCTGTGAAGGACCACACCACAGATGTTGTGGCAGAACAAATGGTACATTGCCCCCTGCTGTGCAAACAGTGCCAGCAAAATCCAAAGGAGTGTGTCCCACAAGTCAGACAGAAGGTGACTGCATGTGAGCCCTGCAGGAAGAAGAGGAAGGGGTGCAGTTGGACCATGGACCAGGGGTTTTCAGCAGAGGATGGCAAGGTGTACCCACTAAAGAGAGCAGTGTTGCTGAGGGCAGGGTGAGCAGTGAAGAGGGCATGGATGATGCTGACAGAGGAGGAGGAGGGGTTGGACAATAAGGTGGATGATGAGGAGGTGGATGAGGAGATCAGGCTTGACCTGATGGAGCGTGCTGTGAACCATCACAGTGTGCTCAGCATGCTGACAGAGGAGGTGAAGAAGATCTGGCTGGTCCACCAAGCAGCACTTGTGTGTCAAGAGCACTTGGCCACTGTGATGGAGTGGATGTGTATGGCACAGGAGAGGCTGGCTGCATACAAGGGGTGGAGGTATGGTCTGGAGGTCTGGAGGGTGAGGTAGTGTTACAATTCACCAGTCCCCCCTATCATTTCTTGCTTCACTATCTTACAATCTTTCTCAGTCTTCTTTTGATTCTTTATCTATGCAATATGATAATGTTGACATCCTGCCACATTCTAGACTTCACTGTATCTATTTATGTCTTCTTTCTATTTTCACTTAGAGATCTATGATTGTTTCCCATGCATTCCTACTTGTGCAGCCTGTGCTATTTATTTCTCATCCTTTCCCATCATCACTTACATTGCCTTTGATCACAGTACCTCTGCATAGCATAGGATTATACTTAGATTGTGCAGCCATATGGCTGTTCTCTGACTCCAGGTGACTCAGTATGACTGGCACCTCATAGTATAAGTACAGACCCTCCATGTACCATAGACCTTAAGCAATCCCTACCTTAGGTTTTTGCCTTTAACCCTCAGTCCTCCTCTAAATCATCCCTAAGCTAGGTCTTAGTGCCTCCTCCTCCTTGTCCTTCATCCTTTGCCACCCAGATCCTCTGCAATCCTTCTGGGAGATCCTTGATGTCATCTGACATAACATCATGCCATTGTCCACCAGAACCCTTAGTCTTCATTTCCAGAGTCCCCAACCTACATCAGTACATAACCCTCAGCCCCTGTCCTTGACCTAGGCAATTATCATTAAGTCTATGCTTGTCCCTACCCAGGCCAAGTGTAACAGGTAGTTCCAACAAGGAAGCTTGAAGGATAGAGAGAAACAGAAGACAAAGGATGTTGGGATGATGGAGGTGAGGAAAGAGAAAGAAGGGGGAAAGGAGACAGAGGAAAAGGAGGATGAAGGAAAAAGAAAAGAGAAGGAAGTGGAGAAGAAGAAGAAGATGGAGAAGGAGAAGAAGAAGGTGGTGGATGTGGAGAAATCAGTGGAGGAAGTAGAGGTGAAGAAGATGGTGGAGGAGGTGGGGGAATAGAATGCCCTGCCTCTGTCACAGCAACAAGAGTAGTATACTAGTATTATTTTTTTGTTTCTTCTATTCTGTTTCAAAATCCAAGTATGAATTGGATGAGTTGGTGTGAGAATAATTGGAATGAATAAAAAGGAAACTCTATGGAATGTAAGGTCCAGGCTTGGTCAGATAGCAGAGGTGGTAAGCCTTGATCAATTCACTGGCATTGTCTAACTCCATTGCAAGTAGCCAGGAGGTTTTTTCATCAGTACCCTCATATCCAGCCTATTTGATATAGTATAGGAGCTGACATTGTTGGCATCAGCAATCAATCTTAGAGTTGAGGATTTTCACAATCTCATACTCCAGCTTGCTGTTAATCTTGACTGGTGGAGGCAGAGGCTGAGTGTGATTGAGGATGGTGTTGGAGATGGAGGGTTCCAGCTGCAAGACATGAAATACTGGATGCACAGAGTGCATTGAATTGGGTAGGCAGAGGGTGAAGGAGTGAGTACCAGGATATGTGATGATCTTGAATGGTCTGAGATTCTTATTGGAGAGTTTCTGTGGAGGGTGCATGGTCCTGAAGTACTAGCCTTGATGAAAGCTTTGTCACCAACTTTGAGGTCTGGTGGAGGTGATCTCCAAGTGCCAGCAGGTCCTTGGTACTGTTGTTGCACTAGCAGCATTTTGGTCCATAAGAATTCATGCAGCTGATGTAGATTGGAGGTGTATTCTTGGGCTCAAGTGGAGGATAGGGTGAGATCAGAGGAGATGGAGATGTTGGAGTGGTAGCCTTTGTTTGTAAAGAAGGGAGAGATGCCAGTGGTGGTGCTCAGCACATTATTGAAGATGAATTCTGCAAGGGGCAGGAGGTCTGACCAGTTATCCTGTTGGTAACTGCAATAGATCCAAATGTGCTGCTCCAGGGTTTGGTTGGTCTGCTTGGTTTTGCTGTCACCCTCCAGGTGGTAACTGGAGATGGAATGGAGTGTCATTCTGAGAGCCCTACCAAGGGAGCAGAAGAAGTGTGATATGAATTCAGATCCACAGTTGGAGGTGACATGGGAGAGAACTCTGTGCTTTGAGAAGACATGGATGACAAAGAGTTTTGTGAGGTCAGGGGAAGTGATGGTGTCATAGGTCAGAATGAACATTCCTTGCTTCAACAGGCAGTCAACAACTACAAGAATGGAGGTGTAGCTGTTGGAGGTGGGGAGATGCTCTATGAAGTCCATAGAGATAGAATGCCAAGAGCACTCTGGGATTGAAAGTTGCTTCAGCAGGCTGTATGGGTGGTGTCAGGGAACTTTAGCTCAAGCATATGTGGTGCACAAGGCCACATATTCTTTGATGAATGTATGAAGTCTGGGCCAAGTGTATTCTTGGAGGATGAGCTCTGGTATGGTTCTGACTGAAGTGACCTGTGAGGGGGTGATCATGCTTATAGTGGAGTACCTGAAGGTGGAGGTTGTTTGAGTCCAGAATGTAGATACTGCCATTGAGGCAGAGTAATCCATCAGAGTCAGTTGACCACTGGAGATCAGAGGGATTGGATAGATAATGCTGAGCTACAGGGTTGGAGGAAGAGCAGATAGGATGTCTTGGTGGAGGGAATCTGTGTTGACCAGGAGCATAGCATGGATGGCAGAGGTGATGAGACAGGTAGCCCTAAGGGAGGACACAAGCTGTTCTTGGGTAAAACAGGCTTAAAATTGTGTGGGTTGGTGTGGGCATAGTTCCTATCCCCTTCCTTAGGGTAGATGTCCCAGCAGTGGGTAAGGGCATCAGGCTTTGCATCAAGGCATCCAGGGTGGAAGCAGATGATGAGGTGGAATTGGCAGAGGAACTCCAACCAGCAGGCCTGATGGTGAGTCAGGACCTTTGAGGTGGTAAAGTACTCAAGGTTCTTGTGGTCTGTGATAATATTGACCAGGGTGGCAGAGCCCTCAAGATTGTGTTGCCAATGCTGAAAGGCCTCAAAGATGGCCAACAGCTTCTTGTCATGGGTGTTGTAGTTCAACTCCAGAGTGGTGGGCATGTGGGAGAAGAAAGCAACAGGACAGAGCTTGCCATCAGCACAAGTAATGGAAGGTATACTGGTGACAGCATAGTCCAAAGCATCAGTTTCTATGGTGAGCAGAGCACTGGGCACCTGTTATGGTTCATAGCAACCCCCTATCTTTTCTCCATTCTCTACCTTACTCTCTTTCTCAGTCCTCCTTCAATTCTATATCTATGCAACATGGTAACATTGACATCCCATCATGTTCTAGATTTTCTCTTATCTATTCATGCCTTCTTTCTATATTTACTTAGAGATCTTTGATCATTCCTATGTGTTCCCACTTGCACAGCCCATGCTATTTATTTCTCTCACTTTCCCATCATCACTCACATAGCCCTTGATCACAGCCCTCTACATAGGATAGCATAGGATTATACTTAGCTCATGCAGCCTCACGGCTGTCCTCTGACTCTAGGTGACTCAATATGACTGGCACCTCTTAGTATAAATACTCATCACCCATGTACAGTAATTCCCAAGCAATTCCTACCTTAGGTTTTTGCCTTCAACCCTCAGTCCTCC
Source organism: Boletales sp. KT-2023b (assembly GCA_038089675.1). Taxonomy (NCBI): domain Eukaryota; kingdom Fungi; phylum Basidiomycota; class Agaricomycetes; order Boletales; species Boletales sp. KT-2023b. Next base: position 29,139 of record JBBPLE010000143.1, read on the forward strand.
TCTAAGTCATTCCTAAGCTAGGCCTTAGTGCCTCCTCATCATTGTCCTTCACCCTTAGCCTCCTAGAATCTCTGCAATCCTTCTAGGATATCCTTGATGTCATCTGATGTAAGGACATGCCTTTGTCCACTGGAACCCTTAGTCTTCATTTCTGAAGTCCCTGACTTACATCAGTATGTAACCCCCAGCCCCTGTCCTTGACCTAGGTGTTTATCATTAGATCTACACTTGTCCTTACCCAGGCCAAGTGTAACAGCACCCAGTGCATGAGGATCAGAGCAGAGGAGAAGGTGGCTTTGAGGCACTCAAAGGTGGAGCAACAATTGTTGGTGAAGTTCCAAGGAGTATCTTTGTGAGTAAGGTGTGTGAGGGGAACAGTGATGTCAGAGTAGTTATGGATGAAATGATGGTAGAAATTGGCAAAGCCAAGGAATGATTGGACATCCTTTACCTTGTGTGGTTCAGGCCAATCAGAGATGGCCTTAACCTTTTCCACAGACATAGACAGTCCATCAGTGGAGAGCTGAAACCCAAGGTACTCAATAGGGGTGAAGTGGAACTCACACCTCTCTGGCTTTGGATAGAGTCTGTGCTGTTGGAGATGACAGGGGACCCCATGGACATGCTTCTTGTGGGAAGCAGGGTTGGAGGAGTAGATTAGGACGTCATCTAGGTACACCACAACACAGATGTCAAGGAGATCAGCAAAGACACTGTTGACAAACCTCTGGAAGGAAGCTGGTGTGTTAGAAAGGGTCATCAGCAAAAACCAAGTTAGGTGTCTAGTGCTGGTGGACAGTACTGGACAGTGCCATAATACTCATAGTGAGGGTTTTACATTTTGTCTATATAAATAGACTGGCAATACCTGGTAACCTTTAGTTTCTTAGAGTGCTCTAGAACACTCAATGTGTTTGTCACATGCCTTTTATTTCTGCTTTCTATTCTCATTATCATTGCTTCTCTTCTATAGGAACATTCTATCTTTTTCCTTTGCTTAGTCATAGACATTCCATGACATTCCATAACCTTCTTTCTCACAGTACTTAAGCTTCAGCTGTACTCAATGTACTTCAGCTTAGTCCTGCTCAATTCTATGTTGTTCTCCTTGAAACTCCTTGAAACCTTCATTGACTCTGCAATTGGATGTTTCCTTGAAACTCATCAACTCAAAAGTCAACTGGACCCTTGACTCTTTGGCAAGCATTCTGCTTGTATATCTCAAACCCTTGACTGCATCCTTAGTTCTTTGAGCCTATGCTCATTCCTACCTGGACCAAGCATAACAAAAGGACTAAGCTCCTCTTTTTCAGACTACCTTCACCATAGCTCCCACCATTTCATCTTCCCAGACACCCTTTGCCTTAGAGTGGGCATTGCTGCACTCTTATCGATCAAATCACCTAGACCTTCCCTCTGACTCCTTGCCTTCCCCCACCTCCACAGAACATTCAAATGAGGACCTTGGCCTTGACCTTCCACTCCTTGACTCCCTTGAACAAGAAGAAACTCTTGCCTTAGCCCATGAATTCTCCACAGTGGTCACCATCCCCAGAGAACCCACACCACCTTCCCCCACTCCCATCACAACCAGACCTCCTCTCTTTCCCCCTCCTCCATCCCCCTTTGTCCCACTCCCCCCCCTCTCCCACAGGTTTATCCCCTCATACCCACTACCCCCTTTCCTTCCCCCATAGCAAACCCCTCACCCCACCATAACCTCAAAACCAATTGTACTCCAAATTGGTACCCCAACTTTGATGGCAACTATGCCAAAGCTACAATATGGCTGGACTCTGTTCACACCTACCTTCTTGTCAACAACAAAGTCTACACCACTGATGCAAAGAAGATCACCTTTGTCCTCTCCTATATGATGAAAGGAGCAGCCCTCACTTGGGCCTTTTTTTTCTGCAAATCCATTCTTGCCAATGCCACCTCTGGTTTTTGATCCTTTGACAACTTCATGAAAGAATTCAACACTGCCTTCAAACACCAGGATACCACCTCCCTTTCCATCACCTGGCTCTCCATCACATGAATGGAAGGGAAACCCTCTCTCCCTGACCTCACCAAATACATCACCAAATTCTGCAACCATGTACAAATCAGTGGCATCACTAACCAAAACATCCTGTTACACTTGCCCTGGGTAGAGACAAGTGTAGACCTAACGATAATCGCCTAGGTCAAGGACAGGGGCTGGGGATAACATACTGACATAAGTCAGGAACTCCAGAGATGAAGACTAAGGGTTCTGGTGGTTGAAGGTATGTTCTTACATCAGATGATGTCAAGGATCTCCCAGAAGGATTGCAGAGGTTCTGGATGGCTAAGTACTAAGGATGACAATGAGGAGGCACTAAGGCCAAGCTTAGGGACAACTAAGAGGAGGACTGAGGGTGAAGGCAAAAACCTAAGGCAGGAATTGCTTAGAGTTTACAGTACATTTGTGGCCAGTATTTATACTAAGAGGTGCTAGTCATACTGAGTCACCTGGAGTCAACAAACAGCCATAGGGCTGTGGAAACTAAATATAACACTATGCAAAACTGCACAGAGGTGCTGCAATCAGAGGCTATGTATGCCAATGAGAAATAAGGGGAATAAATAGTGCAAGTGGGAATACATAGTAAAAGTGATCAGAGATCTCTATGTAAAAATAGATAGTAAGCATAAATAGACATGGTGAAGTCTAGAATGTGAAGGGATATCAATGTTACCATGTCACATAGCAATAGAATCGAAAGAAGACTGAGAGAGATCATTATGTAACATGGAAAGAAAAGGATAGGGGGTATCACCAATCATAACATTACCCCCCTTGTATGGCAAAGCCACTGGATTTGCTTTAGTCAAAAGTAACCTCCTCATTGGTGATTTCCTCCTCACCCCATCCATTGTCCTGCCAGCTGGTATAGTAGTTGTCACATCCGATGTTATGGCCATGGGGGGATCCACATTTTTTGCATCTGCAGTGGTTGATGGTAGGGATGTTGTCGGAGTCACTTCCCCATGAATTGGTGTATTGGGGACAGGGGCAGTGGGGGCAGGAGTGGCGAGGGTGTCTGGGGGCACATCATCTGCAGTGGTCACAGTGGTGATGCCTGCATTTGAGGGTTTGATGGCCAAGACATCTACATTGGTTGCAATGGGAGTTGTTGGTAGTGGGGGGAGGGGGTGTCAGTATCTCATCCCAGTTGGTGGTGGCCCTGGAGTCAGATAGGACATAGCCTGTGTTTGGATGTGGGGTGGGGGAACAGATGTGGTGGGATTGGGTAGTGGGGGGGTTGCGCCTGGATAGGTCCATGAGCATGGCTGCAGCTCATAAGCTGGTGGGGATGTGGTGGGGTTGGAAGTTGGCAGCAACAGGTGGAATATTCTCCTGGTCTGTGGAGGGGGTGTGGTGATGAAATGGAGGGGTAGGGACTAAGTAGTCGGTCCCTCTTAGGGAGGAATTCATGGGACAAATGCTGGTCATCCATAGAGGTAGGCCCTTCATTCATCAGCAACAAGGTTCAGGGCAATTGTGGTAATAATCTCAGCAATGGTCCCATAAGGGAGGATGTGTTCAATTATATGACCAAACCCTAAGTGGTAGAGGTTGTCCAGTGTTTTCTCCCTTGATTGATCAACAATGGTCTAGAGAGGGGCATCTGTGGAATGGTAGGTGATGGCTAGGTTATTAATGAGGGAGAATGTTTCATCAAAGAGGGTAACAGCAGAGATGATTTCCAGGGACATGATGTATGCCTGATGTTGTTCTAGGGCAGTTCTAGGGGCTTCCTGGGAGAGGATGTAGGTAAAAAGGATATGGCAATTGGTGCAATGAAGACAGTGGACATATACTGGGACAGATGGGGGGAATGGGGAAAGTGTAGGAAGTCCTGGGGGTGAAGCGGGAGTAGATGGGGCTGGGGTGGAAAGTTCTATAATGGGGGAAGTGGGGAGGTCCTTGAGTATGGTGTCAGGGATGCAAAGAGCAATCTGGAGGATTTGTTCCTCAATAAAGGTGGAGGCAGAAGGGAGTATAACAGGGGAGGTGGAGGGGGAACTAACTGGGGGAGGAGTGGGGGAGCCAGATGAGACAGAGATGGGGGAGGTGGCAGACATTGACTACAGTTTGGAGGTTGGGGTGCAAGAATGTTTGGATGATTTGGGTGATGAGGATGAGGTTTTGGAGGTGAGCTTTTTATAGTCATTGAGGAGATCCTGTGCATGTTTTAACTCCCATTCTGGGAGCCATGAGTCATCTTCTGGTGGATAGCCTTTCCATCTGACAAGGTACTGCCTCTGGGAATGGTTGCCACAGTGCTTGATGATTTGTTCTATTTCATACTCCTCTTCTCCTCTGATCAGATCCAGTGGAGGGGCTGGGAAGTTGGGGCCATGTACTTTGTTCTCATGGTATTGGAAAAGCAGTGATGCATGGAAGACATTGTGGATTTTCCAGGTTTGAGGAAGCTGTAGTTGGTAAGTGACCAGGGAGAGGATTTTGGTGATGGTGAAGGGACCTTCTTGTTTGGCAGAGAATTTAGGGGTGATGATGTTTCACTTAAGGTTTTTGGCATTTAACCAAACTTTATTTCCTTTAGCAAATGGAATGAATTTCCCATGGTACCTGGATTTCATAAGCTGACATGCAAGATCATGCACAGCCAGGGCTTCATTGCAGGCAGCTGAGAGTTCCTTGAGATGTTGTTCTAATGCTGGTAACTGTGATTTGGAAATAACCATGGGGAGGGGGCAGGGTTCACAGCCCATCATGAGAAAGAATGGGGATTTTTGGGTGACAGAGTGAGGGTGGTGGTTGTGTGCAAATTCAGCCATGGTGATATGTTCTGCCCAGATTGTTGGGTTGTTACTGCAGAAGATCTGTAGGTATGTTTTGACTTCCTGGTTGACTCATTCCATTTCCCCATCAGTCTATGGATGGTAGGCAGTGCTGAAGGAAAGATCATAACCAAGGAGTTTTCCTAGTTTTTTGGCAAAGGCTGAGGCAAATTGTGGTCCACAATCTGAGATAATTTTGTCATAAAGACCAAACTGTTTCCAGACTTTGTTGAGAAGTAGGGTGGCAATTCCCTTGGCTGTAGCAGTTTTCTTAGTTGGGCATAAAATTATCCCCTTTGTAAGTCTGTGGTCAACCACAACCAATAATGAGTTGAAGCCATTGGAAAGGGGAAGATCAGTTATGAGATTGCAAGAGATTTGCTGGAAGGGGCAGGATGATTTGGAAGGGATGGGAAGTGGGGGGGGGTGCAGAAGGGTGTGTGTCAGCCTTAGCACATTGATAATGGATGCATCCTTCAACATATTTTCTGGTAAAAGTGGCCATTCCAGGCCATCAGAATTCAGATGCCACAAGTTGGCGAGTTTTGAGGTAGCTGGGATGACCAGCCAAGGCATGAGAATGGTGCCTGGCTATGACAGATCGGCAGAGTTCAAGGTTGTTTGGAATGTAGACCCAGTTTTGATAAGTGAGGATACTGGCATCATATCTCCAGTCTGAGAGGTGAGAGCGGAGTTGGGATGGAACTTCCCCATCCAAGGCTTGGAGAGAGTTGAGGATGAGGGGGTTGGTGGTGGAGGAGGAGCAGAGTTTATCTGTCAGGGCCATGTCAATCATATTGACAAATAAGGAAGGAGGAAGAAGTGTTACATCATGATTGTCCTGTTTGTCATCAGGAACAAGATTGGGTCAATGAGAGAGGGCGTCAGGGCCTGCCAGGTCTTTTCCAGCCACATGAATCAACCAAAGATTGAAGTCAGCAAGATCAAGGAGCCATCTTGCTTGTTGTTGATTGAGATTTTGTGGTTGTTTAAAGTACGTTAAATTCTTGTGGTCAGTGAAAACTTGAACTGGGGTAGGATGTCCTTGGAGATAGTGTTTCCACATTTTGAGAGCTCAGATGATGGCAAGGAGTTCTTGATCATAGATGTCATAGTTTCATTTGGTGGGGGAGAATGATTGGGAGAGGTAGGAACAGGGTTTTCAATCCCCATTTTCGTCAGTTTGAAGGAGTATGCCTCCAGAGGCATATTTGGAGGCATCAGTGGTGATGGTGAAGGGTCTATTGAGATTGGGGAATCTAAGGATAGGTTGTTCCAGAAATTTGGCTTTAAGTTTTTGGAATGTGTTGTTACAATCTGGGGACCAGTCCCATACATGGTTCTTTTGGGTAAGATCTAGGAGAGGGTGTGCAAGGTTTGAGTAATTTGGGATGAATTGTCTATAGAAGTTCACAAATCCCAGGAAAGAGCAGACATCCTTGACTTTGGCCAGAATGGGCCATTTCTGGATACTGTCTAATTTGACAGGGTCCATTGCAAGGGTTCCTGGTTTGATGATCATTCCCAAATACTCTACTTCTGAAGTGGTGAATTTGCATTTTTCCAATTTGAGGTGAAGATTGAGTTCCTTTATTTGCTAAAGAATGTGTTTGGTGTATTCTGTATGTGTTTTCTGGTCAGGTGAGAAAATGAGGAGATTGTCCATGTAAATGATCAACCATCCTTCAGCAATCATATCCTGAAAGGAGTTGTTCATAAAACATTGGAATGTGGGGGGTGAATTGGATTGGCCAAAGAACATGACTGTTGGCTCAAAAAGTCCTTGATGGGTGATAAATGCTGCTTTTCATTGATGTCCATCTTTAATTCGAACATTATTATATCCCCATCAGACATCAAATTTGGTGAAGACTTTGGCATCCTTTAGTTTGTCAATAAGATCAGAGATTAGGGGAAGGGGATAAGCATCTTTGATAGTATGGTCATTGAGATACTTGTAATCTTGGCAAGGGCATAATCCTCTGTCTTTCTTTTTGACAAAGAAGAAGGGAGAAGCTTGTGGGAAATTGGAGGGACAGATTTTGCCTGATTGGAGGTTCTCATCGATGAAGTTGTCAGCAGCTTTTCATTCTTCAGGAGTGAGGGGGTAAATTTTGGAGACTTTGGGTACAAGGGTTTCATCTAGGTTTATTTTGTGGTCATAGGATCAGGAGGGGGGAAGGCGATGAGCAGCATTTTCAGAAAATACTTCCTCAAACTCCTTATATTCTGGTGGAAGGGTAATGGTATTTTTGGTATCTTTAGCCTCAATAGCTAATTTGGTTGCTGTCATAAAGGCCCTGATATAACTTTCTCTGAAGGGGTGTTGGAATCCAAACCAGGCAGCCCGGTGAGTAATCCAGTTCATTATAGTGCACTCACAGAAATCTCCTGGTCCTTCCTGGTCTAGGTATCTGCAAAGAAGACTTTCTTTTTGATCTAAGTTTAATGGGGTGTGATTCATGGGTTGGAGAGGAGTTCTGGGGGTGTAGAGTTCCTTGGTTTGATCCTGTTCATCGGAAATTGACACAGTTCCTTTAGTCCAGTCAATTGTTGGATTGGTTTCTTTTAACCATGAATGTCCTAGAATGATGTTCTCCCTTCCACAGTGCATTACATGAAAGCAGATTCTTTGGGTGATGTTGTCCAAGCATATCAGGATATAGGTAGTATATTTGATGTCACTGTTCCAATTTTGGGTTTGGTTGATGTTTCTGACAGGGATGGGGGTAGGGAGTTTTTTGAGGGGGAGTTTCCATCATTTGGCAAAATGCCAATCAATGCAGGAGATGGTTGCACCAGAATCTACCAGTGCTCAGGTTCCAACATCTTGAGATGTGCTCAGGATCAAAACAGGGAGATAGATAGCATTTCAATCACTTTGAGAAATAAGTACAGGAGCACATCTAGTTGGAGAGGGGGTCTGTGTTGGGTTGGGCCTCCCCTCTAAAAACCTAAGACATGGTTGACTTCCATGTCATTATTGTCACATTCTTTGATCCCTTCAATAGTAGTGGTGGTGGTTTGATGGACATTTCTAGAAGCAGGGCAACTGGGGAACTTGGTACATTTGTTTGCATTATGCCCAGGTTGTTGACATCAGAGGCATAACCCCTTTTTGAAACATCGCTTACATTCTTCTGGGGTTAATCTCCCAATTTGGATGGCATTGACATCCATTCCATTAGGATCACATGTGGGTCGAGTGTGGGAATGTGATTGGAAGGAATGGTAGGGAGTGTGGGAGGGGTTTCTGCTAGAGCATGCAATGTCATTGGCTTTCTGGAATTGGCTCAGGAAGTGGACAACCTTGTTGTACCATTCTTCAATTTTGGTTGGTACAATGTCCATCGACATGATCTGTTTCATGAGGTTTACCATAACTCCAGCAGTGAAATACCCGATTAGGACATTTTCATCAGAGATTTCAGAGATCTGGATGTGATTTCTGAATTCAGCGATATATCAGGTGAGATTGGCCATAGAGTTTCCCTTCATTTGTAACAAATTGAGGGTGGTGATTGATATGGCTTTGCTATTGTGATGGTAGAAGGTAGCTTGGAAGGCTCCTTTGAAATTGTCCCAAGTGATATCTTCATTGTCTGCTAGAACTTTGATTTGGTAGGTTGCTGCCCAGGTGGCAGCCGATCCCTTAGTCATGTAGGAGAGAGCATATGCCACTTTCTTGGTATC
>JBBPLE010000143.1:37764-62760 GCA_038089675.1 Boletales sp. KT-2023b
TTGTTGTATACTTCTTCATTGACCATGAAGTAGAATACTACCAAAGCAAACCAGGCTTTGGCTGTGGCATAGTTTCCATCAAAATGATTGGGAGGGGCAATGTGGAGTTCTATGGGCTTGTGAGAGGGAGGTGCTTGGTCACTCATATTGACTGAGGGGATGGGGGATGATGGTTCTGTGGGGAGAAATGGAGGTAGGATCTGTGGGTGGGGGACTGGTGTGGGGATGACTGTGGATGGGACAGTTCCTCCAGTGAAGTGGAGGTGATGGGTGAGGGTTAATGGAGAGGGGTGTGTGGATATCCTAGTTAAGGATAACTGCACTGAGAGTTCATTGGATGTTATGATCAGTGATACCCCCCTATCTTGTCTTTCCTTGTTACATAATAATCTGTCTCAATCTTCTTTTGATTCTTTTGCTATGCAACACAGTAACATTGATATCCCTTCACATTCTAGACCTTACTGTGTCTATTTATGCTTACTATCTATTTTTACTTAGAGATCCCAACTAGATTTCCTATGCATCTCCACTTGTGCAGCCCATGCTATTTATTCTCCTATTTTCTCATCATCATTCATAGCCTCTGATTGCAGCTTTGTTGCACAGACTAGCATAGCTCTATACTTAGTGTCTGCAGCCCTATGGCTATCTGTTGACTCATAGTGACTCAGTATGACTAGCACTACTTAGTATAAATACTGGCCATACATGTACAGTAAACGCTAAGCAATTCCTACCTTAGGTTTTCATCTTCACATCCCTTGTCCTCCTCTAAGTCCCTCTCTAAGTTGGCCTTAGTGCCTCTTTATCATCGTCCTTAGTCTCTAGCCACCCAGAACCTCTGTGATCCTTCTGGGAGATCCTTGATGTCACCTGACATAACCTCAACCTTTGTCCACTGGAACCCTTGACCTTCATCTCTGGAGTCCCTGACTTACATCAGTACGTTATCCCCAACCCTTGTCCTTGACCTAGGCGATTACTGCTAGGTCTATGCTTGTTCCTACCTGGACCAAGTGTAACATTGGATAGGTGGGTGTCAATGGGATTTTTGTGGGCTGGGATGTAGAGATCTTCATCTTCTATGTCTGTAGGTGCTGGGGTGGTGTGGTGTGGTGTGAAGAGTTGGAGTCTGATGGATGGGTTTTTTGAACATGTTCCTGGTAGAAGCATGAATCTGGGATTTGAAGGTTGCCTGAAGGCCTAGGGTTTCTGGGGTGCTGGTGTGAAATGGTGGGATCTACTAGATAGTAGTCCTATGGAGCAGAAGAAGCAATTCCTTTTGTTACACTTGCTCCAGGTAGAGACAAGCATAGACTTAACAATAATCACCTAGGTCAAGGACAGGGGCTGGAGATAACATACTGATGTAAGTCAGGAACTCTGGAGATGAAGACTAAGGGTTCTGGTGGATGAAGGTATGTTCTTACATCAGATGATGTCAAGGATCTCCCAGAAGGATTGCAGAGGTTCTGGGTGGCTAAGGACTAAGGACAATGATGAGGAGGCACTAAGGCCAAGCTTAGGGATGACTAAGAGGAGGACTGAGGGTGAAGGCAAAAACCTAAGGTAGGAATTGCTTAGAGTTTACTGTACATGTGCAGCCAGTATTTATACTAAGAGGTGCTAGTCATACTGAGTCACCTGGAGTCAATAAACAGCCATATGGCTGCAGAAACTAAGTATAATGCTATGCAAAACTGTGCAAAGGTGCTGTGATCAGAGGCTATGTATGCTGATGAGAAATAAGGGGAATAAATAGTGCAAGCTGTGCAAGTGGGAATGCATATGAAAAGTGATCAGAGATCTCTATGTAAAAATAGATAGTAAGCGTAAATAGACATGGTGAAGTCTAGAACATGAAGGGATATCAATGTTACTGTGTCACATAGTGATAGAATCGAAAGAAGACTGAGAGAGATCATTATGTAACATGGAAAGAAATGGATAGGGGGTATCACCAATTGTAACACATCCTCATCAGATACTTCTTCACCAGCATCTATGTCAAGCTCATGCACTGCATCATGTCTATGGATACCATCCCTGCAAAAATTGATGAATGGTATGCCAAAGCCACTCACTTCCTCATGCAATGGGGAAGAGCAGATGACATGGCAAAGCAAAGTAAGACCAATTCCCCCTACCATTCATTTTCCATTACCTCCTCCTCCTGCCCCCAGAAAGATCCTGATGCCATGGGTGTCAACACCATTAAGGTGTCAAAAATGACCTCCAAAGATTGAAAATGTTGCATCTCCAAAGGACTCTGTTTCTGCTACAAAAAACCTGGACATCTCACCAGCAATTGTCCCCACTTTCCCTCTTCCCAGACAAAGAAGACTGGAGAAAAGAAGGTCAGGAAGGTGGAAGAGATTCCTAAGTTAGCTGAGATTGAAGATGAGGATGAAGAAACCATAGCAAGAATCTCCTTTGCCTCATCCAACAAGAATTTTTAACTGGAGAACCTTCCCCAATGCAAGACTCTCCTCCTTTTACATATACTTCTGTACTTGTATTGTTGATTACCAAACAATCCATGCAGATCCCTGTTCAAATGATTGAACCATTGCACCTAAAAGTCATTGGAACTTGCACCCTCATCAATTCTGGGGTCCAAATCTCATGCATCGACTGGAACTTCATCCAGAAACACCACCTTCTAAAAGAATGACTCCCCTCTCCCATTGCTGTCCAAAATGTTGACCAATCTATAAACAAGAATAGTCTAATCCATTTCTCCACCACCCTCTATGTTCACATTGGACAGCTTGCACATTGAACTACTTTCTACATCCTTAGCTGTGGAAAGGAAATTGTAATCCTTGGGCTCCCTTGGCTCAAACAAGTGAACCCCACCATCAACTGGGCCAACCACAAACTGTCCATCCCCCTTGACTCCAACTAATCCAACAATCTATACCACAACCATACAAAGCTACCTCCCATTCCTCCAAAAACCTCTGCCCAACCCCCCTGTCATGTACATGTTGATTCTGTGTGGGATGGACAACTCTATGACTACATGCAAAAGGAGACTGAATCTCAATACCTCCTCCAAGCTAATGATAATTGAATTCTAAATTGAATCATCTGTTGTGGTTCCCACTTCATTCCTGCTACTACAATTGCCAAACTGACCATGTCCACTGAACTGGCCATGGCTGCTGAGAAAGCCAAGCCAAAGGCAACCCTCCCTGCCAAATACTCTGCCTTCTCCTCCATCTTCTCAAAGGAAGCCACCAACCACATTTCCCCCAGCTGACCCTATGATTATGAAATCAACCTAGATGACTTCTCCTCAAAAATTGGCAAACTCTACCCCCTCTCCCCAGATGAGAAAACTGCCACTGAGGCCTTTCTAGATGAAAACCTCAAAGCCAGGAAGATTCATCCATCCAACTCCCCCAAGGCAGCACCATTTTTCTTTGTCAAAAAGAAAGATGGCAGCCTCTGCCTTTGCCAAGATTATCCATATGTCAATGAACAGACCATCTGTGATGCCTATCCTCTTCCCCTCATCTCTGACCTCATCAATAAACTCAAAGTTGCCAAAGTCTTTACCAAGTTTGATGTATGCTGGGGGTACAACAATGTCCACATCAAGGATGGCCACCAGTGGAAAGCTGCCTTCATTACACATAAAGGCCTCTTTGAACCCACCATCATGTTCTTCAGACTTTGTAATTCCCTAGCCACCTTTAAACACTTCATGAATGACTCTTTCTGAGATATGATCACAGAAGGATGGCTTGTCATCTACATGAATGATCTCCTCATCTTCTCCCCTGATGCCAAAACCCATGAAGAACAAACAAAATGTATCCTCCAATGCATGACCAAGTTAGATCTCCATCTCAAGCTCAACAAATGCAAATTCACTACTGACAAAGTTGAATATCTTGATATGATCATTCAACCTGACAAACTCACCATGGATCCCATGGAGCTAGATGGCATCTGAGAATGGCCTATCCCCACCAGAGTCAAGGACATCTGCCCCTTCTTGGGTTTTGCCAACTTCTACTGTTATTTTATTCCAAACTATTCCAATGTTGCTCACCCTCTTCTAGAACTCACCAAGAAAAACCAACTGTGGGACTGGTCTTCCACTGCCAACAATCTTTCAATGAACTCAAATGCCTCTTCCTTTCTCAACCAATCCTTCACCTCCCTGACCCAACCTGCTCATTTGCCATCACAACAGACACCTCCAAATATGCCTCAGGAGGTGTTCTCCTTCAAACTGACACCAATGGAGACTGGCACCCCTGTTCCTACCTCTTCCAGTCCTTCTTCCCCACTGAGCACAACTATGACATCTACAACAGGGAACTCCTGGTGGTCATTCATGGTCTCAAAGCATGGAGATACTACCTTCAGGGATCTCCTTTCCCTGTCAAAGCCTTCACCAACCACAAAAATCTCACCTACTTCTGCCAACCTCAAAAACTTAACCATCATCAGGCCTGATGGTTACTTGACATTTCTGACTTCAACCCCCATCTCACCCATGTCCCTGGTACCTCCCTGACAGTACCTGATGCCCTCTCCTATTGTCCAGACCTCCTTCCCCCCACCAAAAATGACAATAACAACATTACCCGCCTTCCTGATACCCACTTTGTCAACCTCATTGACACCTCCCTCCAAAATAAGCTAGCTGCCTCCTCATCTCCAATCTGCTTGTTCTCGACATGCTATGTGCCACCACTGGTGATGTTCCTGCTCAGTTCCACTCCTGCCTATCTGATTGGCAGTATGACACTGGTGTCCTCACCTTCCAAGGATGCATCTACATTCCCCCCAACCTGTGTCACACTGTGGTCCAACACCACCATGACCATGTGTTACACTTGGTCTGGGTAGGAACAAGTGTAGACCTAGCAGTAATTGCCTAGGTCAAGGACAGGGGTCTAGGGTGACATACTGACATAAGTCAAGGACTCCGGAGATGAAGGTCAAGGGTTCCAGTGGACAAAGGTTCAAGGTTACGTCAGATAACATCAAGGATCTCCCAGAAAGATCGCAGAGGTTCTGGGTGGACAAGGACTAAAGACTATGATGAGGAGGCACTAAGGCCAAACTTAGGGAGAACTCAGAAGAGGATGGGGAAATGAAGGTGAAAACCTAAGGTAGGAATTGCTTAGCATTTACTGTACATGTGCAGCCAGTATTTATACTAAGTAGTGCTAGTCATACTGAGTCACTATGAGTCAATGGATAGCCATAAGGCTGTGGAAACTAAGTATAGAGCTATGCGGACCAGTGCAAAGGTGCTGCGATCAGAGGCTATGAATGATGATGGGAAATATAAAGAATAAATAGTGTGGGCTGCACAAGTGGGAATGCATAGGAATGGTGATCAGAGATCTCTATATAAATATAGATAGTAAGCGTAAGTAGACATGGTAAAGTCTAGAACATGAATGGATATTAATGTTACTGTGTCACATAGTGAAAGAATCAAAAGAAGACTGAGAGAGATTGTTATGTAACATAGAAAGAAAAGATAGGGGGGTATTATTGATTGTAACACCATGCTTCTGCTGGTCACCCAGGCTACCTGAAAACCCATCAACTTGTTGCTGCTGAATTCTGGTGGCTAGGTCTTGCCCACTTCATATGCAAGTATGTCAAAGGATGCACTTCTTGCCAATCTGCCAAGGCAAACACCCACCCCACCATTCCCCCACTTTCTCCCATCATCTCCTCTTCCCCCTGCCCCTTCCAGCAGGTCTCTTGTGACCTCATCACAGATCTTCCTGCATCCTTTGGCTTTGATAGTCTTTTGGTCATTGTCAACCATGGGCTTACTAAGGAGATGATTCTCTGCCCTACCAAGAAATCCATCTCTGCCAAGGGAATTGCCTCCCTATTTTTCCACAAGGTCTACACCCAGTTTGGCCTATATGACAAAATCATCTCTGATTGTGGTCCTCAATCTGTCTCCTCCTTTGCAAAAGAACTTGGATGTCTTCTTGAATACAACCTCTCCCTCTCCACTGCCTACCACCCTCAATCTGATGGAGAAACCAAATGAGTAAACCAGGAAATAGAAACCTACCTTTGCATCTTTTGTGGCAATTCCCATTCCACATGGTCAGACATGATCTCCCACACCAAATTCACACACAACCACCACCCTCATTCAGTCATAGGCAAATCTCCCTTCTTCCTCATGATGGGCTTCAAACCCCACCCCCTCCCCACCATCATCACTAAAACCAACCTCCCAGCAGTTGAAGAATGACTGAAACTCCTCTCCACAGCCCAGGACAAAGCCCTAGCAGCACACAAACTTGCTAGGCCAGTGATGAAATCATGCTTCCACAGAAAATTTACTTTCTTTTGTAAAGGTGACAAGGTTTGGCTGGAAGCTTGAAATCTAAAATGCCTTATCTCCCATCTGAAGTTCACCTCCAAACAAGAAGGCCTCTTCACCACCACATACATTCTATCCCCCCTCACCTACAAACTCCACCTTCCACACACCTGGAAAATTCATCTGATCTTCCATGCTTTTTCCTTATCACCCTATCACAAACATGTCATACACAGACCAAACTTCCCTTCCCCACCACCTGACCTTATCAATGGAGAAGAGGAGTATGAAATGGAAAAGATTATCTGACATTGTGGAACACCAAACAACCAAAAGTTCCTGGTCCAATGGAAGGGATACTTGGCCAAAGAAGACTCCTGGTTGGCTGAATTAGAATTTACCCACACAAAAGAAATCCTAAATGATTATAAAACCCTCCACCCTTCTGTCTTTCCTCCCTCACCTACTCCATCATCCACTCAACAAAAACATGCCTGCTCCTGCTAGATCCCCCCTACCAAGGTCACTACTGGTTGGACTACCCCTCTACTCTATTGTATTCAAGGCCTTGACTCTACCAACTATGACCCCTCCACCCCCCCACCCAGGCCATCTTCTCCTCCTCTGCAAATCCCACCTCTTGTCCCAGACCTTGTCATTTCTGTCAATGTTCCCATTTATGCACACTGTATCTGCCAAGAAAACTTCCCTGTCACTGAACAATCTTCTCTTATAATGCTTCTTGATTCCCCTCACCTTACTTTACCCATTTGTGTCCATTTAGAACTCTATTCACCCCTTGATACCCTTTTCCTTCTATACAATGAAACTGCCCACCTCTACCCCCTTGCCAACCAGATTGCTGATTACCCCACCATCCATGTTGCCACCCTTCATAATATCCACACTGAGCTGAACAACCTCATCCTTTCTCTGATGCATCAACTTGAAATGGACAACCCGGCCAAGGGCATCCTACAATACACCTGAGAACTTGACAAACAACAATGATGACAAAAGAACCCATTCCCTGAAGCATCTGAGGAACCCTTACCCTTGAGGAACTTGCCATCATTGAATGAGCTGAGGTCAGCTGGGAAGGACAGCACAACATACCCCTCTCCCCAGATCACCACCTCTATAACTGGGCTTGCTTCCATTGTCACCACCTCTTGCACATCTGAATCAACTGTCCCTTCTACATTTGTCCCCACTGTGCCTGCCACTGCCCCAGCCATACTCAGAACTGTAGCCTACTTGCCCTCACCCCCATACCCTTAATCCAATCAGCTCTCCCTCTTCTTCCTTTTCCTCAGGGTCTCATCAATCTGGTTTCTCCACCCCCTCCCCTCCCCAACCCCTTGTTGAATGTCTCTCAAACCCTCCATCCTCTGATTCCAGTAGTGCTCCAAGGCAAGTCCCACCTCCCTTGTATCATCACCAAAACTTCCTCCACCCTCATATCCATTGTCATCACCCCTCCCCAGACCCAGAACTTACCAACCTTTATGACAATGACAATGATGTGGGCTATGATGCCAATGCCTATGCCAACATGACTGGATCTTCCAGTGGTGACTGATGCATGGACCTTTAGGTTGGCTCTTGATTCTTTTTTTACTGTGGTTTTGTATTTACTACAGGGGTAATGTTATGTTTTGTCTATATGAACAGACTGGCAATACCTGGTAACTTTTAGTTTCTTAGAGTGCTCTAAAACACTCAACATGTTTGTTGCACACCTTTCATTTCCACTCTCTATTCTTGTTATTGTTGCTTCTCTTCTATAGGAACATTCTATCTTTTTCCTTCACTTAGTCATAGACATTCTATGACATTCCATAACCTTCTTTCTCACAGTACTTAAGCTTCAGCTGTACTCAATGTACTTCAGCTTAGTCCTGCTCAATTCTATGTTGTTCTCCTTGAAACCCCTTGAAACCTTTATCAACTCTGCTGTTGGACATCTCCTTGAAACTCATTGACTCAAACATTGACTAGACCCTTGACTTTTTGGCAAGCATTCCACTTGTATACCTCAAACCCTTGACTACTTCCTTAGTTCTTTGAGCTTATGCTCATTCCTGCCTGGACCAAGTGTAACAGAGGGTCCATTTAGATAGTGCTATGATAGTACTGTCATAGTATCTCATAGCATTTTCATAGTGTTTTCATAGTTCATAGTATCTCATAGTGTTTCCACAGCTCATAGTGTGTCATAGTGGGTAGCCTACGTAAGCAGAGAAATGAAGTGGTGTAGGGTGTAGTCTGCACTTGGGCAAAGCAAGGTGACGCCAGGCTTTCCTCTTTGCTGCCACCTCCCTCACTCAAGCTGCAGCTCGGGCAGCTCTTTTGTTGCTCTTCTCTTGCTCCCTGTCTTGTCCTTCTGGCTCACTCTCAAAATCCCAGCATCCATGCATGACCCACATCAGGATGTACCTCCAAACTACATGCTAGAGGAACATGATGAGGACAGACTCATCCTCATGGTAGAAGGAAAGTCCAACCAAGAAGCAGCCATCCTACTCGCAGTCATATGGCAGCTCAACCACAACTGAGAATGCACCACCTGGGACAGAGCCAAAGCAGCCAGAGAACAGGCAGCCTGGGAGGAAGAGGAGCAAGTGGCACAGGAAGCCGCTCAAGCTGAAGCTGTGCATGAGCAAGAACAACAGATCTCTCTACAGGACAAGTGCAAGAAACACAAGAACAAGTTTCTTCCCATTCCTGACAGACCACTCCCAGCTCACACCCTATTCATCCCCCCACAGCATGCAGTCAACAAACTGTGCAAGGGTGAATACGTCCCACTCTACTACTTCACCAACAAGGGCATCCAAGAGGCAGAAGAAGAAATGCCCAATCTGGACAACAACATCCTCACCCTCACATGTGCAGAGGATGGTCCCACCTGGGAATCCACCACAGCAGTGAAAGCCAAGGAGTGCAAGACCCCAGACAAAGACCTCTCCTGGGAAGAATTTGGAGAAGCCAACTACCGCATGCTCAAAACCATGGTGCAGCAAGACTGGCCAGGTGAATGAGTCAACATGGTATGTGACTTCTGGCTAGCCATTGAAGCCCACAACTTCTGCCATGGAGAATGCAAATACTCTAAGAAAGCACTGCTCCTATACCAAGCATGCATTCAAAAACAATGGCACCACACCATGGGAACCCCAGATGCCTTCACACTCACCCCTCTGAGTGAGTACCACCTGCAAACCTTCATAAAGAAAATCAGAGGTGCAGTGCTCAACAACCAAATAGAGGTTTTGAAAAAGGTGAAGTGACTGATGTCTCTGGATCTCAAACCATCCACTCACAATCAATGGCTCTTATGCCCTTCCCCCCCCCCCCCCCCCCCCCCCCCACCTTCGTCCCTCCACCCCCCCCCCCTCCAATCCACGGCCCTTCTGCCCCTCCCCCCCCCCCCCTCTACCTCATCACCTGTTAAAAATCCCATCCCCCACCTACATGCAGAAAATTTCCATGTGGCCACTCTTGGAACACAGGATGACCATCACCATGACATGTCATTACCTTGTCACCTCCATCACAATCTGTTTCACACACAGGCAGATCAATGCCCAAGCCTCAGTTGTGTCAGCAGGAGAATACCCAACAACCAGACCCACACACACACATATGGTCAGCACCTCCAAATGCCCCATCTCCCCCTCTGTGGCCCCCAGTGGGGACCCCTCCATGTCCAAGAAGGCTCGCTCCTTTTGGACCGATTCCTCCAATGACTACCCAGGCACCAAAGCCAAAGACCCCACCCCATGCATCCTGCCAGTCTGTGCTGTCTGTCTGGGAAGGGAGAAACACAGCATACCAGTCATTGCCTGCCAAGCCAAGCACATCTGAAACAATGTCTTCAACACCCTGTGTGAATGAGTCAACAAAGCCCTCCACATATGCAGCTTCTAGAAAAAAGAGTCCAGCTGTGCACAGAAGCATGACCACAAACATGTATGCTCTGGCTGCCTTGCCAAGACATATGGAGCTAGTGAATGCCCTTAAGCGCAGCAAGCGCCAACCACAAACTCCATATAAGGTAGAGGCCTGGAGAGACACACTACAAAAGATCTGGCCATCAGAGTGTGCCAACTTGGTGCTCAATGGCCTTCAGCTAGGTTTCATAGTAGGATTTCCTCCCATCAACCATGTACAGTCCCCTCCAAATAGCATCTCTGTCACCACTTACCAGGACAAATTTAATGAAATTGTGCACAAAGAAATAAACAAAGATAGATACATAGGGCCATTCCCACTAACTCAGCTCGAAGACACTCTTGGCCCATTCCAGTCATCTCCCCTCTCACTAATCCCAAAGGCTGGGAAACCAGGGAAGTTCTGCCTTATACAAAATTTCTCCTTCCCCCACCACCCATCTGTTGCCTTCCCCAATATCTCCATTAATGCCAGCATCTCCAATGAGCTCTTTCCCTGCACCTGGGGAAATTTTTCAGCCATCTACTTACTCATATCACAACTGCCTCCAGATTCAGAAGCAGCCACCAGGGACATAGCAGAAACCTACCAGACAATCCCCCTGCACCCATCACAATGGCCAGCTGCTGTAGTGAGAATCTTGGAACACCAAGCCTGCATAGACACCTGTGTGGCCTTTGGAGCCTCCCCTTCCTGTGGAGTATATGGTACAGTAGCAGACACTAGTGCAGACATACTCCATTACCATGGTATAGGACCCCTCAATAAATGGGTTGATGATCATATATTTTTCAGAGTCCCCTGCATTCACCTAAACACTTACAATGAAACATGCAAGATACAACAAGTACGTTTCACCACTTCCAAAGCCCAACACTCCAACAGCTGTATCTGGTTTGAAGGAGATGCCCTACCTGATGGCACCATGGAGGAGTCCAGTGACAACTGTGACTGGCCCATACTGGACCTGTCAGACACCTCACTTTGTTCAAAACATGACCAACAATTCACCTACACCTTACATGACATAGACTACATCTTGTGCAATCTCAGCATACTGTGGGAAGTGACCAAAGACCAACCATTCAGCTCATCTACAATCTACATAGGTTTCCTATGGGACCTACACAACAGAGTAGTCACTCTAACCCACTCCAAAGCAGAGAAATACTGCCTAGCTATATGACTCTGGCAAAAAAAAGAATGACACAACCTCAAACGGGTACAAGAAATGTATGGAAAACTCCTTCATGTCTCCACACTATTACCCCAAGGCCATGCTTATCTAACAGCTTTCAAAGCCATGCTAGCAACATGTGCAAACAAACCCTTTACCCAATACTACCCAGACAAATGCATCCACAACAACCTCACCTTGTGGTTGGCTTGTCTTGAATCCAACAGCATCTCATGCCCCATCACACCACCCACCCCCATGCTGAACCTGCAAGCCTTCTCAGATGCCAGCTCTGGCTTTGGAATCAGCATCATCATTGGCAATAGATGGCAAGCCTGGCAACTCATCCCAGACTGGACCACCCTACACAGCAGCCATGATATTGGCTGGGCAGAAGCAATTGGCTTTGAGCTACTGGTTCATGCCCTTAATGCTGAGCTCTCTGAACCACAGCAAATCATCATACATGGAGACAACTCTGAAGTCATCGATGGCTGGTGCACAGGCAGACATAGGAACCCTGCCATCAATGAGGTTTTCAAACACATCCATTCCTTCATTGAGCTCACTCCATGCATTATCACAGTTATCACTCAATGGGTCCCCAGCACCCTCAACCCCACAAACCTACCCTTCCGAGGTTGTTACAGTCCTGAGAGCAAATGACTCAGCCCCCTCCCTACCCCTGCCTACCTCAATAAATACCTTATCAACACTTCGCAGCCTCTATCTGCCAGAGAGCTATGACTATTCAAGGAAGGGGCTTACTTGGCCACAGCAACCAGAACCATTGAACACCTCCAAACCAAACAGCAAGCAGAGGAAAACAGATGGGCAGAAGAACACCGAGAGAATGACCTCATCTACCATGTACTCCAAGACAAACAATTCTGAGTCTTGAACACACAAATTCAATGCCCCTCTGGGAGACCACTTGACAGCCTTGGCCAATACCAAACCTTGCCCATACCCACCCAACCTCATTCTGCTCCCCTCACTGTCATGCCCTCACTACCTAGCAAAAGATCAACTGAGACTCTGGATGCCAGCAGCCACCCTAACATGCCAAGCCCAAGCCACACACACCCAACCCATCCTGGAAACAGCCCTCAACTATATCCTTGAGGTCATAGGAGCCTCTTGGGCAGACAGCACCAAGGAGCTATATGGCACAAGACTACTCATTTTTCATGTATACTGTGACCTACACACTGTACCAGAGGCTGAATGCTGCCCCATCTCCTAGGTTTGCTTTCTTGCTTTCCTCACCAGCCTGGCAGGCACTTACTCAGGCACCACCATATCCAACTATGCAGCTGCCATTTGAGCCTGGCACCTACTCCATGGATCCCCCTGGGAAGCTGGCATGGAAGAAACCAAACTTGCCCTGCAAGGAGCCTCCCAGCTTGCCCCCAAAGCCTCCAAAAGACCAAAGCACCCTCCCCTCACCCTGCCAGAACTGCAAGCATTGTGCAGAAATCTCAACCACAAAGATCCCTGTGATGCTGCCATTCTGGCATGCATCACCACCATATTTTATTCCATCGCCAGACTTGGCGAATTCACTGTGCCAGCAGTAACCAAATTCACCCCCAGAAAACACATCATTCAGAGCAACCTCAACTTCACACAAGATCCAGACAGTCACCATGTCATAATGATCTTCCTACTGTTCATGAAGTGCAGCAAAGACCAGGGAGAACATACCCAGTGTGCACCCCATCCAGAATGCATCACCAACCCAGAGGCCACCATTCAAAACCATCTATGTGTCAACACACCCTCCGACACTGAACACCTATTCACCTGGAAGCACCCAAAGACCAGCAGGTGACCACTGTCCAAAAACCAAGTGATCTCTTGCATTTCTGCCATTGCCAAACAGCATGGCCTGTCAAATGGCATCAAAGGCCACAGCCTGCACATAGGTGGCACACTCCACTATCTACTCAAAGGAGTGCCCTTCAACATTGTCAAAATCATGGGATGATGGGCAGGAGATTCATTCACTGGATATCTCCAAGAACACACCCTCATACTCATGCCTTTCCTGCAAAGTCAACCCCTCCTCCTTGAGAACTTCCATCGAATTGCCATGTTGCTGGTCTGCTGAGTAAGTCTCTCACCTGCTCCTACTGGGTGGGTCACAAGCTGTGCTAGCTGTGTCACGAGCTCCTACCATTTGGGTCACAGCTCATCTCACCATCCACAGATCAGGCCAGCCTTTGGCCAAACCCTCCAGGTTTGCCCAACCACTCAATAACTACCATAGCATTACCCAATAACACCCCACATGTAACTAGCACAACAAACTCTGTTCCTTTCCTTACCCCATCACAAGCAGGCACCTCATGCAGAGTTTTCATAGTTCATGGTGTGTCATTGTGTTTTTATAGTATGCCATAGTGCTCTCATAGTTTATAGCATTATCAATACTCAATTAGAAATAAAATAAACTTCAATTAGATAAATATAATAAAATATAATATATATAACAACATGTTAGATATATAACTTTAAATAGTAATACCCCTAACTGTATACCCCTAATCACATAACCATCACCAAAATAAATAATACCTCTAATTACATAACCCTCACCATAATAGGTAATACTCCTAATCACATGATCATCACTATAATAGGAAATACCCCTGATTACATAACACATAAGCGGACAAAAATAGATATAGGTATAAACAATACACCTGTTATTCCCACATTTGTAAGTCAACAATGTGTTACAGTTACATGTGAGATAACACTTACTGTACTTAACTTTATTAGAGTGATTTTGTGAGAACCACAGAGTGCCTCAAAGTTCCAAGGTTGCCTTAGTACTAAAGAAAAAAGACTATGTTGATCCCTTCACTCTTGTAGCTAGTATAGTCATGTGTATGGATTACTGATCAGCTTGATATGATAACACAATAATGGTAGGTGAGCCTGCTAACATCACTCCCCTGTTTAGGTTGTGGCACAGTCCCTCAGCAACTTCCAGGGCTATTTACCATCAATGTTCATGTCCCTGCTCCCTTTACTTGCCATTGTCAACATTGCCAATCCCCAGCATTGTCCCCTTCCACCCCCACCATCCAACCCCTTGTTGAAGACATATGGAAGCACTCTATTCATTGGTGCTGTACATCTTAGTCTACATTAATCACTGGCCTGTCTCTGACTTTTTTTTTGTTCCTCAAGGCTGACCATCCTCAGCCATATCCCCTCCTTTCCCCCTCAGTCTGGTGCCTCATGACAGTTGTGTGGAGGCATTCCCCTCATAATGCAGGAGCAGGGCTGTCCTCAAGCACCCAAGCTTCTATTGTGACCCAAAACCTTGAGGTGACCCATCCTCAATGCCATCCCCTCCTATCACCATTTCCAACACCTTGTTTGGAGGTCTGCTAGCTGCTCACAGGGATTCCCTTTAACTTGTTGCTCTACTTGCTGGTGATTCATGGAGTACTTAGTTTGCAGCTAGTACATTTTTTTTTTACATCCTTGATGTTGATTATCATTAGCACTATTCCCTCCAATTCCCTCTGTTAAAGCTGCATGTGCCAGGTGTCACACCCTGGTATGGCATGTTCTAGTATTGCTGCACCATGTACATGCTATGTCAGCCTTGTGCTATGCCACTCACTCATATATGGCAAGTTGCCACACCTTTCTCATGACTGTTCATATCCAATCATCCATGTCCCACAGCTGTTGAACCTTTGCTTTATGTATCCTCTATCAAAGCATCTTTAATACTGTATGTTTTATGTGCAAAACAACATCAACACTATCTATGGCCATGTTTTATGTTTAAACTCTATGATTTCAGTGCTCTTTGGTATTGTCACTTTTGTGACATTTACTAACTTTCTTCTTGCCCTCTTCTGAGTCATCTTTGCACTTGCACTTTGTGGCTAGTGCACTACTGTGGGCAGGGATATGAAGCATGATCCTTGCTGTGCTCTCATCAGCTGAAGCATTACCTGTGTAAATGGTAAGTTAATTTGTTTGATGACCATCAAGAAGCTTTACTTACCCTGATTGTCTAGTGTACATGATGTTTCAGCTTGCAAGTTTATGTCAGCATCAGGGTTTTCAGATCCTGGCTCCTGTAATGTCTCAGCTTGGAAGTTTGTGCTGGCAACAGGATCTTTGAATTCTGGCTTGGTCTCTGTGCCACATAAGTCCTTTGTGTTGTGCATGCCCTGGCTACTGGTTGTGTTGTGAGTGGTGGATGTACTCTGTGTGCTGGCTGTATTGTGAGTGGAGAGTGTGTCTTGTGTGCTGGCTGAAGGCATGTCTTGCATGCTGGTTGTATCACAAACAGAAGGCATGTCATGGTCTTGTATGCTGGCCACAGCCTGTGTGCCATGAGAGGTAGAGAAGCTCTTTGTTGCAGTGCTGGGGATGCTGTGGTCCTTGTTTGGTGTTAGAATTACACCATCTGCAATACAAGCTCTGTGCTCAACTATTTCTCCTCAAGTACTGCCTGTGTTAGAGCTTCTAATGGGCCAATTCCACCCTTGAGCTCACTAGGATTGGCCCACTGGTCATGTGTGTAACCAACAAGATGGACATGATAATGCTCTATAATGCCAAATTTGTAGCATACATAATCTACCTTGGGAGTTGAGTTTTTTGTAAGATGAACTAAGGAAGTATTTCATTGTTCATGTCATACATAAGTACATGCATGTAAAACTTACTTAGATTGTTCTGAAAACCATTAGTGATCGCATTTTTGGCATTTGCAACATGGGCCTTATAACTAAGGGAGTGTTGTATGAGATAAAAATAAGTTTGAGAGTTTGTGAGCCAAACAAAAAAAAACATACTCAGCAGCTCATGTACCTTTGTGAGAGTGGCTACTTCCATTCTCATTCCACATACCATCAGATCACTTGATGTAAGTGTCTGAATGAAGTGTGAGACAGCCACACTTGTCATATGAAGACACAGGTTCATTGTGATATTGTGAGGCCCCTGGACAATGACAAGCAGGGCTTCAATACCATGCTTCTGGTGCAATGCATTTAGCTACATTAAACTGTCAGCAGTAAGCTCAATGAATAAAGTGAAGCAATACCTCTCTGACACATGCGTTAAAACTGTTTGATACCTCATTGATACACATATGAGCAGTGATTACAGGGGTTGGTTTGAGCACATTGGATTTCTCCTTGTCAAACTGCATGATGAGCTGTTGTCACTCATCCTCTGGGAGTTTGTGGTACTTGGCTGTCTGTGTCTGAGCTGTCAGCACTGTCAAATGGTCCTTCTTGCCAATGTCTTTCTCTGGAGTGAGATCAGCAGTGACTAATTAGAGAATAGCATGTACTTACCCTTGTTGAGCTCAGCACTCTTGTGATGCATGAATGCCAACTATGCACTGGTCTTCATCTTGTGTGTACATGCAAGTCTCAAACCTACAAAAAATTTGTCAAGGTTCATGATGATAGCTTCATTGAAATTATCATGCAAGCTTGGAGGCCATATTTTCAATATGTCAGCATGTGGCCTGGCCAGTTCAGCTGCAGCCTCACCATTTAGCTTGACCACAAGCCAGCACTGGCATGGCTGCACAAGGTGGTGTTTGTTTGCAAGCATCACAGTAGTATGAGCTTGCACTGGCATTATGCAGTACAAAGGGGAGAGTAGTGCAATATGGGGCATTGTATTGACCTATGTTACAATGCACAGGGTTTTAAGAAAAAACTAGTCACCATTAATATCACACACCATCACATCAGCAATTTCTAACATGATCCCTAGCATGATTTCCTGGAGCCCTGAACCAACCAGCTTTGAATGCCACTGCTGAATGACTGTATCTTGATGCAAATTGTAGTAGAGCCAATGAATTTGATCTGGGAGGCAATGCTTTTGCAACATGGCATTGGTGTAAGTACCAAAAATTTGTAGAGCAGGGGCATGAACAGGGCCTGAATGTAACTGACAACTTGGAGAAGCTGACATACTAACTGTGGTTTTGAAAAGTCCACTGGTGCATGAATCCAAAGGCTTAGCAGGCACATTGCAAAATGGATGCATGGACACAGAGAAAGTTGGCTTACCAGGTACTTTATGAGAGGTTAGTGCAGATGGTGTTATGATTCACCAGGACCCCCTATCTTTTCTCTCATCTTTACCTTTTTCTCTTTCTAACTCTTCTTTCAATTTCTTATCTATGTATGTGACATGGTAACATTGACATCCTGCCACATTCTAGACTTTACCATGTCTATCTATGTACATCTACTTTCTATTTTTACATAGAGACCTTTGATCCTTTTCCTATGTGTTTCCACTTGTGCAGCCCACACTATTTATCTCTCCATCTTTCCCATCATCATTCACATAGCCTCTGATCATGTCATGTCCTGTACCATCCACTGACCCAATCCTCTCTCCTACACCCTCTCCACTTTCTGTCTGCCCCTCAGGCATCCTATTCTGCTCACCTCTGTTCACCTCTGTGTCTACTTTTACATCCTCATCTCCAATCAACCACCTAACAGTCCCACCCTGACTGATGACACCTTGTTATTGTTTACCATTGACAACCCTCAGGGAGAACCCTCTCCATTCCACCATCAACCCTGGTTGCCATTATGGAGTACACCACCAGAATGTAGCACCACACAGGACTGTGCACTTCCATCACCTCTCTGTCTCTGCATCCCTGTTGTATAGCAGGCCCCCATGTACTTAATGATGTAGTTGCTGAGGACTAGTTCCTCAGTTTGAGTATCAAATTTGTCTGCCCCTTCGCTTGTCTCCCCTTGCTTGTCTCCCTCTTTCTTCCTCTCCTACATCTGACTTCAGTCACCTCCACTGCAGTAGTCCTCCAACTACCATAGCTATTGTCCTTGTCTGCCCTCTGAAATATGAGAGCTGGGATCACACAAGGGCACAGGCATTACCTGAAACCAATGCTCTCACCCCTCTGACCTGGTTTCACCCAGGACTCCAAACCTCTGCCTTTCTGACCTACATACATCCAACCTCTGCAGACAAGTGGAGGAAGTGGACTTGACAGTATACTCAAACTTCCCTCTTGTGTGCTTCCCAACCTTCACTTATGTTCACTCATTCTCAGGCTCATGCTTTGGCACAACCCCCTGAGCCTGGACCCAGTATGCCTGGCAGTGCAGGGCTCCTGCATCAGGGTACTGAGTTCATCTCATTTTCTGCTTGCAACCCTTGTACCCCGATCTGGCCATCCCTTGGGAAAGGGTGCACCATATCCCTTCATGAAATCCCAAACAAAGAAAACTGCCACACTCCTACACTGTTTGGATGTTGCACTCAACTTCCTGGAGGACCTTCCTCCATGGATGATGAGCTGGACTTACTGTAGGTGGCCTCTTCAGTCCTGACAGTGGTGGCTCACCAGACACCTCACAAGACCCCTCTCTGCAACCATCCCCTCTTTCTGAGGAAATTCCCCTTTCCCCCAGCACTTGGCCTCTGTCTCCCATGGATCTGAATAGTGCTGCTCTTGTGGCTCTGGCACAAGCCA
Source organism: Boletales sp. KT-2023b (assembly GCA_038089675.1). NCBI lineage: Eukaryota > Fungi > Basidiomycota > Agaricomycetes > Boletales > Boletales sp. KT-2023b. Next base: position 56,749 of record JBBPLE010000143.1, read on the forward strand.
TCCAAATCCTCACTCAGGTGCAAACCATGGACCATGACACCTCTTCCACTCACACAAAGGTCCACAAGCCTGATACATTCAACAAAACAGACTTTTGCAAGCTCTGCACCTTCTTGGTGTAGTGCAAGCTGAATTTCCAGGACCACCCCAAGGCTTTCCATGCAGACCATGCCAAGGTAGTCTTTGTGCAATCCTACCTCAAAGGGATAGCCCTGGAATGGTTTGAGCCCAACCTATTGAACACCAACCCCTTACTCCACCCCATCTGGATGGATGATTATGATGAGTTCATTAGCAAACTCCATGTGAACTTTGGTCCACACAACCTGATTGTGATTGGAGATGCTGAGCACCAGCTTGATCAGTTGATGATGAAAGACAGAAGTCAGATCAACAAGTACGTTGTTGAATTCAACCATCTGGCCTCACAGGTCCATGGTTACAGCAAGGGTGCACTCCACCACATTTATTATAATGGTCTCCCAGATCATATCAAGGACAAGATTTCCTGCATTGGCAAACTGACCATGCTCCAAGATCTCTGCCTCCTCACTCAAACCATTGATGCACAGTACTGGGAGCAGAGGTCCAAAGTCTCCTACCAAAATGAGAAGTCTCCCTTGTCCTTGTCAACACCCTTGCACTCTGCCACCAAATCAGCAACCTCATCCTCCTCATCCTCCTCCACTCATTCCACCAAGCCAGCTCTGTCCTTTACCTCCAGCAAGACATCTACCACCTCCAAAACTCCATCCCACTTAGGGAAAGATGGCAAGCTCATGGAAGAAGAGCACCAGCACTGTTTCAAGCACAACCTTTGCTTGTTCTGTGGCCAACCTGGTCACAACATAAAGGAATGCCCTAAGTTGAACTCAAGGGCCTTTAAGGCAAAGGCAAGGGCAGCTATGGTTACCCAGACCTCTGCTCCCACCAAGGCCAAAAAGCCAAAAAATTTATCAGCAGTCTCTAGAACTCTGTGCAAATTGGAGACTGTGTTGACTCCACTCATGCACTCATGGAGATCCATCTCAATGTGTCCACTCTCTCTGACTCTAATACCCTTATGCCTTCTATTTCCCTCTCCAACCATGCCTTACCCCTTGTACTAGCTTTAGTGGATTCTGGTTTGATACATTGTTTTATAGATGCCTCATATGTCAATAAACACTCCTTGTCCACCCCCAAAATTCCTCTGTTAACACTCCAACTACTCAATGTCTTTTCAAACACATTGATCACCTGGACCACTCAGCTAAAACTCCATTTCCCTTCTGGCAATGTAACTTCTGTGACATTTTATGTCACTCCATTGGATTCCTATTGTGTATTAGTTCTAGGACATATCTGGCTCACCTGCTACAATCCATCAATTTACTGGGTATTGGACCATATCAGCTTCTGAACAACCACAGAATGAATGCCAACAGCCCCAGTACCACCCTCTGACTGTCTGATCAAGTCTGCAACTCCTTCGACTCCAGTAGAGTCTCCTCCAATCTACCACCCCCATCCTCTGACTTTCCATTTCCTGCTTCACATGTATCCTTCATCAATGCTGCCATCTACCAGTGTGCATGCAGACTTGATGGGTCCATGCAATTCACCCTGTACATCTGACCAGAGGATCTAGGCAATCCCAAGATGCACTCTGCATCTACCACCACTCCAGATATCCTGGACCTCTCCAGTGTTCCTTCAGATTATCACAACTTTGCAGATGTTTTTAGCAAGGTAAAAGCAGACAAGCTACCACCACATCACAAATTTGATCTGAAGATTGATCTGGAAGATGGTGCCTTGCCTCCTCTTGGTCCCATCTATTCCCTCACTCTGACTGAGCTTGATGCACTCTGCATCTTCCTTGATGAGCACATGACCTATGGGTTCATTTGACAATTGAACTCTGCTCACAGTGCTCTGGTTCTCTTCATCTGCAAGAAGGATGGATCACTCCACCTTTGTGTTGACTTCCAAGGACTGAATAAACTCACAAAGAAAGATCACTACCCCCTTCCCCTCATCTCCAACCTCTTGGATACCCCCAGCAAAGCCCATGTATATACCAAGATTGACCTCCAACATGCATACCATCTTGTCTGTGTCGCTGAAGGCAATGAGTGGAAGACTGTGTTCTGGACTTGCTGTGGGTCCTCTGAATGGTGTGTCATGCCCCTCAGTCTTTCTAATGTGCCAGCTGCTTTCCAGAGGTTCATCAACAGCATCTTCACTGATCACCTCAACATCTGTGTTGTGGTATACCTAGACAACATTCTCATCTACTCCTCTGACCCCACTTCTCACAAGAAGCATATCCACAATGTCCTTTGTTGTCTGTGCCAACATGGACTCTATGCAAAACTGGAGAAGTGTGAGTTCCACTCCACCTCTGTTGAATACCTGGGTTTTCAGCTCTTCACTGATGGATTATCCATGTCTGCAGAAAAGGTTAAGGCCATCTCCAATTGGCCTGGACCCTGCAAGGTAAAGGACATCCAATTGTTCCTTGGCATCACCAACTTCTACCATTGTTTCATCCATAACTACTCCAACCTTGCTGTTCCCCTCACACACCTCACCCACAAAGACACTCCTTGAAACTTCACCAATGACTGTTGCTCCACTTTTGAGTGCCTCAAAGCCACCTTCTCCTCTGCTCTGATCCTGACACACTGGGTGCCCAACACTCCACTCACTGTGGAGACTGACACTTTAGACTATGCTGTTGCCAGTATAATTTCTATCACCTGTGCAGATGGCAAGCTCCATCCTGTTGCCTTTTTCTCCTGCACACTCACTGGTCCAGAGTTGAATTATGACACCCATGACAAGGAGTTGTTGGCCATCTTTGAGGCCTTCCAACATTAGCTACATTACCTTGAGGGCTTCACTACTCCAGTTGACATTGTCATGGACCACAAGAATCTCAAGTACTTTACTGCCTCGAAAGTCCTGACCCACCACCAGGCCTGCTGGTTGGAGTTCCTCTGCCAATTCCACCTTGTCATCCAATTTTGCCCTGGATGTCTTGGTGTGAAGCCTGATGCCCTTACCTGCTGATGGGACATCTATCCTAAGGAGGAGGATAGGGACTACACTCATGCCAACCCACATAACTTTAAGCCTGTTTTTATCCAAGAACAGCTCACATCCTCCCTTAGGGCTACCTGCCTCATCACCCCTGCTATCCATGCTGTGCTTCTGGTTGACATGGACTCCCTCCACCAGGACATCCTGTCCACTCCTTCATCTAACCCAATAGCTCAGCATCACCTATCCAACCCCTCTGATCCTCAATGGTCAACTGACTTCAACAGATTCCTCTGCCTTGGTGGGAGAATCTATGTTCCAGACAAAAACAACCTCTGCCTTCAGGTACTCCAGTATAAACATGATCACCCTCTTGCAGGCCACTTCAGTCAGAATCACACATTGGAGCTCATCTGCCAAGAATACACCTGGCCCAGACTCCATGTCTTCATCAAGGAATATGTGTCCTCATGTACTGCATGTGCCCAAGCTAAGGTTCCCTGACACCACCCATATGGCCTGCTAAAGCAACTTCTGATTTCAGAGCACCCATGGCATTCTACATATATCTATGGATTTCATAAAACACCTCCCCACCTCTAACAGCTACACCTCCATCCTCATAGTTATTGACTGGCTGTTGAAACAAGGAATCTTCATTCCAACCCATGACACCATCACTTCTCCTGACCTTGTGAAACTCTCCATTGTGCATGGCTTCTCAAAGCATGGGGTTCCCTCCCATGTCATCTCTGACCATAGATTCAAGTTCATCTCACACTTTTTCAGCTCCCTCGGCAAGGCCCTCAGAATAACACTCCACTTCACCTCTGATTATCACCTGGAGGGTGATGGACAGACCAAGTGGACCAGCCAAATCCTGGAGCAATACATTCAGATCTATTGCAGTTACTAGCAGGATGACTGGTTGGACCTCCTACCCCTTGCAGAACTCACCTTCAACAATGCACCAAGCATCACTATTGGTGTCTCCCCCTTCTTCATGAATAAAGGTTACCACCCCAACATCTCCATCTCCTCTGACCTCACTCTGTCCTCCACTTGAGCCCAAGAATACACCTCTGACCTCCACCAGCTACACAAATTCCTATGGACTGAAATGTCACTAGCACAACAGCAGTACCAAGGACCTGCTGATGCCCAGAGATCATCCCCACTGGAGCTCAAAATCAGTGATGAAGCCTTTGTCAAGGCAAAGTACTTCAGGACCACACACCTCTCACAAAAACTCTCCAACAAGAACCTTGGACCATTCCAGATCATTGTGTGCCCTGGTACTCACTCCTCACCCTCCACCTACCCAATTAAATGTGCTCTGTGTGTCCAGTATTCCACATCTCACAGCTGGAACCCTCTGTCCCTAACACCATCCCAAACTGCACTCAACCTCCACTTCCACCAGTCAAGATAGATGGTGAATTGGAGTATGAGATTGTGGAGATCCTAGACTCCAAGATCAATCGCTGCTGCCAGCAATGCCAACTCCTATACTATGTCAAGTGGGCCAGTTATGAGGGTACTGATGAAGAAATCTCCTGGCTACTAGCAACAGAGCTGGACAAGGCCAGCAAATTGATTGAAGCTTACCACCTCTACTATCTGGCCAAGCCCAGACCTTACATCCCATAGAGTTCCCATTTTCATTCTTGTTCTGCTTTCACTCCAACTCATCTGATTCATACTTAGATTTTTGAAAAAAGAAAAGAACAAACAAAAAATATTGATAATATATACATACATACTATTCTTGTGTTTGTGATGGGGGTGGGACACCTTGTTCCTCCACCTCCTCCACCATCTGTTCCACCTCTGCCTCTTCCACCATTTTCTCCACCTCCTTCTCCACCTCCTTCTTCACCTCCATCTCCATCTCCTTCCCCACTTCTTTTTCCTTCCCTTTCCCTTCCTTCTCTTTCTCATCTGCCTCATTTTCTCCTTCTTTCTCCTCCTTCTTTCCCACCATCTTGATGTCCTCTGTCTTCCACTTCTCCCTGTCCTTCAAGCTCCCTTGCTGGAACTCCCTCACCTTCTGCACCTCCTGGCCATACCTCCACCTCTTGTATGTGGCCAGCCTCTCTTGTGCCAAGCACATCTGCTCCATCACTGTGGCCAAGGGCTCTTGACATGCAAGCACTGCTTGGTGGACAAACCAGATCCTCTTCACCTCCTCTGTCCACATGCCCACTGCCTCCATCAGCATGCCAAGCATGTCATGATGATTTGTGGCACACTCCATCAGGTCAAATGGCCTGATTTCCTCCTCCTCCTCCTCCTCCTCCTCCATCATTGTCATCCATGCCCTCTTCACCACTTGCCCTCTCTTTGATGATGCTGCTCTCTTTGGCAGGCATATCTTGCCATCCTCCACTGATGATCCTTGGTCCATGGACCAGCTGCAGCCCTTCCTCTTCTTCCTGCAGGGCTCACATGTGGTCACTTTCTGTCCTGCTTGAGGGATGCACTCCCTTGGATTTCATTGGCACTGCTTGCACAACAGAAGATGATGCACTGCCTGCTCTTCTGTGACCTTCACAGCATGACCTCTCATGACCTCAACTGCCCTCTCCTCATGCACTCTCCACTCCCATGCATCTATTGCCTTGCACACCTGTCATGTCCCATACCATCCACCAACCCAAACCTCTCTCCTCTGCCTCCTCTGCTGTCTGTCTGCCCCTCAGGTGTCCTGTTCCACCCACCTCTGTTCACCTCTGCTCCTACTTCTACATCCCCATCTTTGATCAACTGCCTAATAGTCCCACCCTGACCAATGACACCTTGTTATTGTTTGCCATCAATGACCCTCAAGGAGAACCCTCTCCATTTCACCATCAACCCTGGTTGCCATCATGGATTACACCACCAGGATGTAGCACCACATGGGACTGCACACTTCCATCACCTCTCCATCTCTGTGTCCCTATAGTATAGCATGCCCCCACACACAGGGGATTATGACATATT
>JBBPLE010000144.1:2699-37056 GCA_038089675.1 Boletales sp. KT-2023b
TTTATACCACTCAGGCCTTGGCCATTTCATTGAGCATGCCCTACCCTATGGTACCATCGCCGAAGTCATCACCACCATCGCCTTAAACCTCATAACAGAGGAACAATGGGCCTACCTCTACGGCCGACCATCTTTCACCCCCCACATTCCTCCCTCCCTAGCTGACTTCATTATTCTCATCCACCCTTTTCATAACCATCCCAATGGAGAACAAGAGAATGAACCCCCCATCACCACCAACTTCTGCCCCCATCACACCCCTGCCAGCCTACAAGCTGCAGCTGTGCTCATGGACCTATCCAGGTGCAACACCTCCACCAGGCTTCCCACCCCACACCCAAACACCAGCACCATCCTCTTGGATACAGGAGCCACCACAAATTGGGATGAGATACCCACACCCCCTCCCTCCAATCCCTTGTGATGCAACTGCTGCCATCAACAAGGACATCATACCCTCAACTGCAGGCAACACCAATGTGACCACTGCCGATGACATGCCCCAGGACACACCCAATGCTCCTGTCCCAACTGCCCCTGTCCCCACTGTACAAACAATTGGGGAACCGACCCTGATAATGTCCCCACTATCAACCACCAAGAGTGTGAAAAATGTGGCTCTCTTCACAGACATAACTGGGGATGTATGGACTATTACCATGGATGGCAGGATACTTGGGGTGACGAAGATATCATCACCAATGAGGAAATCACCTTTGATTAAAGCAAATCCAGCAGCTTTGCCATACAAAGGGGGTAATGTTATGATTGGTGATAACCCCCTATATTTCTTTCTTCATTATATAACAACTTATCTCAATCTTCTTTTGATTCTCTTGCTATGCAATATGGTGACATTCATTTCCCTTCATGTTCTAGACTTCACCACATCTATTTATGCTTACTATCTATTTTTACTTAGAGATCCCTGATAGATTTCCTATGCGCAGCCCACACTATTTATTTTCTATTTTCCCATCATCACACATAGCCCCTGATCACAGCACCTTTGCACAGTCTTTGCATAGCATTATACTTAGTTTCCACAGCCTTATGGCTATCCACTGACTTGTAGTGACTCAGTATGACTAGCACTACTTAGTATAAATACTGGCCACACATGTACAGTAAAAGCCAAGCAATTCCTACCTTAGGTTTTCACCTTCACTCCTCTACCCCCCCTCCTTGGGTCACTCTTGAGTCATGCTCTTGAGGCACACCAAAAGTCTTAGTCTCTAGTCACCAGAACCACTGTGATCCTTCTAGGAAAATCCTTGACATCATCTGATGTAACCACGAATCTTCATCCATTGGAACCCTTGACCTTCATCTCTGAAGTCCCTGACTTATGTCAGTACATAACCCTTGACCCCTGTCCTTGATCTAGGTGACTGCCACTAGGTCTATGCTTGTCCCTACCCAGGCCAAGTGTAACAGTTGGTGATTAGACCACAGGAAATCTGTTGGAAAGGATGGGATGATCAGGAGGGAATGGGGAGTGGGGGAGGTGCAGAGGGGTGTGTATCAGTTTTAGCACACTGGCAGTGGAGGCATCCTTCGACATATTTCCTGATGAAGGTAGCCATTCCTGGCCACCAAAATTCTGAGGCCACCAATTGGCATGTCTTGAGATAGCCAGGGTGACCGGCTGATGCGTGGGAGTGGTGTCACACTACAATGGACCAGTGGAGTTCAAGGTCATTCAGGACGTATATGCAGCCTTGGTAGGTAAGGATGCCAGCATCATACTTCCAGTCAGAGAGGCAGGAATGAAGTTGAGAAGGCACTTTGCCATCCAGTGCTTGGAGGGAATCTAGGACTAGGGGGTTGGTAACAGAGGAGGAGTGGAGTTTGTCGGTTAAGGTCATGTCAATCATATTGATGAACAGGGAAGGAGGAAGAAGAGTTACATCATGGTTATCCTGTTCATCATCAGGAATCAGGTCAGGTCAGCAAGTGAGTGCATCAGGTCCAGCTAAGTCTTTTCCTGCCATGTGAATTAAGCAAAGATTGAAGTTGGCTAGATCGAGAAGCCATCTTGCTTGTCATTGATTGAGGTTTTGTGGTTGTTTGAAATAGGTCAGATTCTTGTGGTCAGTGAAGACTTAAACTGGAGTGGGGTGACCTCAGAGATAGTGTTTCCACATCTTGAGAGTGCAGATGATGGCAAGAAGTTCCCTATCATAGATGTCATAGTTTCATTCTGTGGGGGAGAAGGATTGGGAGAGATAGGAGCAGGGTTTCCATTCCCCATTTTCGTTGGTTTGAAGGAGGATTCCCCCTGAGGCAAATTTGGAGGCGTCAGTGGTGATTGCAAAGGGTTTATTGAGGTTGGGGAAATGAAGGATTGATCATTCCAAAAACTTTGTTTTTAGATTTTGAAAGGCAGTGTTGCATTCTGGGGACCAATCCCAGGTGTGGTTTTTCTGGGTTAAGTCTAAGAGAGGCCATGTAAGGTTTGAATAGTTTGGAATGAATCATCTATAGAAATTTGCAAATCTTAAAAAGGAACGGACATCCCTTACTTTGGCTGGTATTGGCCATTTCTGGATACCATCCAATTTAACAGGATCCATAGCAAGGGTTCCTGGTTTGACTATCATGCCCAAATATTCAACTTCTGGAGCAGTGAATTTGCATTTTTCCAATTTGAGATGAAGGTTGAGTTCTTTCATTTGTTGGAGAACCCACTTGGTATATTCCTCATGGGTCTTTTGATTGGAGGAGAAGATAAGAAGGTCGTCCATGTAGATGATCAACCATCCTTTGGCAATCATATTACAGAAAGAATTGTTCATGAATCATTGGAATGTGGGTGGGGAATTGGATTGTCCAAAGAACATTACTGTTGGTTCAAAGAGTCCTCAGTGAGTGATGAAGGCTGCCTTCCATTGATGTCCATCCTTGATTCAAACATTGTTGTAACCCCATTGGACGTCAAACTTGGTAAAGATTTTCGTGTCTTTAAGTTTGTCAATGAGGTTGGAGATCAGGGGGAGGGGGTATGTGTCTTTGATAGTATGATTGTTGAGACATCTGTAATCCTGGCAAGGGCGTAATCCCCCATCCTTTTTTTTGATGAAGAAGAAAGGGGAGGCCTGTGGAGAATTGGATGGACATATTTTGCTGGATTTAAGATTTTCATCAATGAAGTCATCTGCAGCTTTTTGTTCTTCTGGGGTGAGGGGATAGATTTTGGAGACTTTTGGTACAAAGGTCTTGTCTAGGTTTATTTCATGGTTGTAAGACTGTGTTGGAGGGAGGTGGTGGGCAGCATTCTTGGAAAATACTTTTTGGAACTCTTGGTATTCTGGTGGAAGGGTGATGGTATCTTTGGGATTCTTTGCCTCAATAGCTAACATGGTAGCAGTGGTGAAGGCTCAAATGTAGTTTTCTCCAAAAGGGTGTTGGAATCCAAACCAGGCTGCTCAATGGGTGATGCGGTTCATCATGGCTCATTCACAGAAGTCAGAAGGTCCTTCCTGATTGAGATATCGACAGAGGAGACTTTCTTTCCAATTGAGATTGAGTGGAGTATGGTTCATTGGTTGAAGGGAGTTCTGTGGGGTATAAAGTTCTTTGGTTTGGTTGTTTTCCTTGGGGATAGTCACAGTCCCTTTGACCCAATCAATGATGGGATTGGTTTCTTTCAGCCAAAGGTGCCCTAAAATGAGATTTTCCCTTCCACAGTGCATTACATGGAAGCAGATCCTTTGAATGATGTTATCGAGGCGTATTGGGATGGAGGTGGTGAACTTGATATTGCTGTTTTGATTTTGGATTTGATCAATGTTTCTGATGGGAATAGGGGTAGGGAGTTTCTCAAGGGGGAGTTTCCATCTTTTGATGAAATGCCAATCAATACAAGAGATAGTTGCACTGGAATCTACCAGTGCTCAGGTTCCAATGTCTTGAGATGCACTCAGGATTGAAATGGGGAGATAAATAGCATTTTGATCACTTTTGGATGTAAGTACAGGAGTGCATCTAGTTGGGGAGGGGGCCCGCATTGGGTTGGACCTCCTCTCTAAAAACCCAAGACACAGTTAACTTCCATGTCATTGTTGTTGCATTCCTTGATTTCTTCAGTGGTGGCCATAATGGTGGTTTGGTGAACATTTCTGGGGGTAGGGCAACCAGGGAATTTGATACATTTGGTCACATTGTGTCCCAGTTGACAACATCAGAAGCACAACCCTTTTCAAAGCATAGTTTATGTTCTTCTGGGGTTAATCTCCCGATTCAGATAGCATTGACATCCATTGCATTAGGATCACATGTGGGTCAAGTGTGGGAGTGTGATTGGAAAGAATGATATGGGGTATGGGATAGGTTTCTGCTGGCTTGTGCGATGTCATTGGCCTTCTGGAATTGGCTGAGGAAGTGTACAGCCTTGTTGTACCATTCATCAATTTTGGTTGGTATGGTATCCATTGACATGATGTGTTTCATGAGGTTTACCATGACTCCAGCAGCAAAGTACCCAATTAGGACATTTTCATTGGTGATTTCAGAGATCTGTATGTGATTCCTGAATTCAGCGATGTATCAGGTAAGATCAGCCATAGAATTCCCTTTCATCCATAAGGAATTAAGGGCAGTTATGGATACAGCTTTGCTGTCATGATGGTAGAAGGTTCCTTGGTAGGCTTCTTTGAATTTGTCCCAAATGATGGTTTCTTTGTTTGCTAGGATTTTGATCCAGTAGGTTGCTGCCCATGTGGCAGCAGATCCTTTAGTCATATATGATAGGGCATATGCCACTTTCTTGGTGTTGTTGTTGTATACTTCTTCATTGACCAGGAAGTAGAATACAATGGAGGCAAACCAAGCTTTGGCTGTGGTATAGCTTCCATCAAAATGATCAGGGGGGGTGATGCGGAGTTCTATGGGTTTATATGGGGGGGGTGCTATTTTGCTCATGCTGACTGATGGGACTGGGGATGATGGTTCTGTGGGAAGAAACAGAGGTAGAATTTGTGGGTGGGGAACTGGTGTGGGAATGATGGTGGATGGGACGGTTCCTCTGGTGAAGTGGAGATGTTGTGTGAGGGTTAATGGGGACAGTGGTGTTGGTACCCTATTTAAGGATAACTGTGCAGAGAGTTTGTGTGAGAGGTGAGTGTCTAGTGGGTTCTTGTGGGCAGGGATTTCAATATCTTCATCCTCTATGTTGGTAGGAACTGGGGTGGGGTGGTATGAAGAATCAGAGTCTGAGGGGTAGGGTTCTTGAACATGTTCCTGGTAGAAGCATGAATCTGGGGTATGAAGGTTGCCCGAAGGCCTAGGGTTTCTGGGGCGCTGGTGTGAAATGGTGGGATCTACTAGATAGTAGTCCTATCAAAGAGAAGCAATTCCTTTTGTTACACTTGCCCCAGGTAGGAACAAGTGTAGACCTAATGATAATTGCCTAGGTCAAGGACAGGGGCTGAGAGTAACATACTGACGTAAGTCAGGGACTCCAGAAATGAAAGACAAGGGTTCTGGTGGACGAAGATTCAAGGTTATGTCAGATGATGTCAAGGATCTCCTAGAAGGGTCACAGAGGTTCTAGGTGGTTGGAGACTAAGGATGATGATGAGGAGGTGCTAGGCCAACTTGGGGATGAACTCAAAGGAGGACAAAGGATGTGAAGGTGAAAACCTAAGGTAGGAATTGCTTAGCGTTTACTGTACATGTGTGGCCAGGATTTATACTAAGTAGTGCTAGTCATACTGAGTCACTATGAGTCATTGGATAGCCATAAGGCTGCAGAAACTAAGTATAGAGCTATGCAGGTCTGTGTGAAGGTGCTGCAATCAGAGGCTATGAATGATATGGGAAATATAAAGAGAATAAATAGTGCAGGCTGTGCAAGTGGGAACGCATAGGAATGGTGATCGGAGATCTCTATGTAAATATAGATAGTAAGCATAAATAGACATGGTAAAGTCTAGAATGTGAATGGATATTAATATTACCATGTCACATAGTGAAAGAATCAAAAGAAGACTGAGAGAGGTTATTATGTAACAAAGAAAGAAAAGATAGGGGGGTATCACCAATCATAACACTAAATCGTCGACAAGCAAGATGGCTTCTTGATCTTGCCAACTTCGACCTTCAGTTAATTCATGTGGCAGGAAAAGACTTGGCAGGACCAGACACACTCTCTTGCCACCCTGATTTGATCCCCAATGACGAACTGGACAATCATGATGTAACTCTTCTTCCACCTTCCCTGTTCATCAATATGATCAACACAGCTTTAACCAACAAACTCCACTCCTCATCTGCCACTGACCCACTAGTCCTGGATTCCCTCCAAGCATTAGATGGTGAAGTTCCATCCCAACTCCAATCTTGCCTCTCCAACTGGAAATACAATGCTGGTATCCTCATATATCAAAACCAGGTCTATGTCCCAAATGATCTTGAACTTCAACACTCCATTGTGGCAAGGTACCACTCCCATGCCTCAGCTGGTCACCCCAGGTACCTGAAAACACACCAATTGGTCACATCTGAATTTTGGTGGTCAGGTATGGCAACTCTCATCCACAAATATGTTGAAGGATGTATCCATTGTCAACATGCCAAGGTGGACACACACCCCTCTGCCCCCCCCCCACTCCCCATTCCCTCCAAGTCCTCCCAACCCTTCCAACAAATTTCCTGTGACCTCATCACTGATCTCCCCCTCTCCAGTGGCTTTGACTCATTATTGGTCATGGTCGACCATGGGCTTACAAAGGGGGTAATTTTATGCCCAACTAAGAAAACCGCTACTGCCGAAGGAATTGCCACACTCTTCCTCAACAAAGTCTGGAAATGGTTTGGTCTCTATGACAAAATTATCTCTGATCAAGGACTGCAATTCACCTCTGCCTTCATCAAAGAATTAGGAAAACTCCTTGGTTATGATCTTTTCCTTAGCACTGCCTATCATCCACAAACTGACAGAGAAATGGAATGGGTCAATCAAGAAGTTGAAATGTATCCACAGATCTTCTGTGGTAACAACCCAACAATCTGGGCAGAACATATTACCATGGCTGAATTTGCACACAATCATCACCCCCATTCTGTCACTCAGAAATTCCCATTCTTTCTCATGATGGGCTATGAACCCTGCCCCCTCCCCATGGTTATCTCTGAATCACAGTTACCAGCATTGGAATTATGTCTTAAGGAACTATTGGCCACCCACAATGAAGCACTGGCTGCACATGACCTCACATGCCAGCTTATAAAATCAAGGTACCACAGGAAATTTACTCTGTTCACTAAAGGAGATAAGGTTTGGCTAAACGCTAAGAACCTTAAATGAAACATCACCACCCCTAAGTTCTCTGCAAAATGAGAAGGACCCTTCACCATCACCAAAGTCCTCTCCCCAGTCACATATCAACTATAGCTCCCCCTGACCTGGAAAATTCACAACATTTTCCATGCATCACTGCTTTCCAGGTACCATGAGAACAAGATACACACCCCCAACTTCCCAGCCCCTCCACCAGATCTAATCGGAGGGGAAGAAGAATACGAAATCGAACAGATCATCAAACACTGTGGCAACCACTCCCAAAGACAGTATCTTGTGCAGTGGAAAGGCTATCCACCAGAAGATGACTCTTGGCTTCCTGAAAAGGATCTCGAACACATACAGGATATCCTCAAGGGATATAAAAACCTCACTTGTAAAATATCCAGAACATCCAAAAACACTTGCACCACCTCTCCCAAGCCGTAACTACTATGTCTGCCACCTCCCCCATCTCCATCTCCTCCAGCTCTCCCACTCCCCCTCCTATCAGTTCCCCTTCTGCATCCCCAATCCTACCCCCTTCTGCCTCTACCACCATTGAGGACCAAATCCTCCAGATCGCCCTCCACATCCCTGACACTGTCCTAGATGATCTCACCACCAGCCCAGTTGTTCAACAACCCACCCCCATCTCCCCTACCCCCACATCCCCTCCAGGTCTCCCCACCATTCCTCCTTTTCCCCCCACCATCCCAGTTCATGTCCACTGCCTTCGTCATCCCAACTGCCACATCTTATTCACCCATGTCCTATCCCAAGAAGCTCCCTGCTCTGCCCTTGAACAACACCCCACCTACCAGATGTCCCCTGAGGTTATCGCCACCATCACCACCTTTGATGAAACCACATCCCTCATCCGCAACCTGTCCATCACCTACTGATCCTCTGACACCCCACTTTGGACCATTGTAGAACAATTAAGAGAAAAGGTGCTTGATAACTTATACCACCTTGGCCTTGGCCATTTTATCAAACATGTCCTCCCATATGGAACCATTGCCAAGGTCATCACCACAATCACCCTCAATCTCATAACAGAAGAATGCCATGCCTACTTATATGGCCAACCATCATTTACCCCTCACATTCCCCAGTCCCTGGCAGATTTCATCATCCCCATACCTCCTTTTCATTACACTCCCACCAAGGAACAGGAAGATGTACCCCCTGTCGCCTCTGATTACCTCCCCCACCACACCCCCACCAGCTTATGAGCTGCAGCCACATTCATGGACCTATCCAGGCATAACACCTCCACCCAGCTTCCCACCCCTCACCCTAATACCGGTACCATCCTCTCAGACACAGGAGCCACCACTAATTGGGATGAAGTACCCACACCCCCTCCCTCCAACCCCTCGCATTGCAACTGATGCCACCATCGTGGACATCGAACCCTTGACTGTAGACAACACCATTGCAACCATTGCTGACGACAAGCCCCAGGACATACTTGCCAATCTTGCCCCAACTGCCCCTGCCCTTATTGCACCAACAACTGGGGAACTGACCCTGATAACGTTCCTACCATCAACCACTGTGGATGTGAAAAATGTGGCTCCCTCCATGGTCATAATTGGGGATGCATGGATTACCACCATGGATGGCAAGACACTTGGGGAGATGAAGACATCATCACCAACAAAGAAGCTACCTTTGATTAAAGCAAATCCAGTGGCTTTGCCATACAAAGGGGGTAATGTTATGATTGGTGATACCCCCCTATCTTTTCTTTCTCTGCTACTGTTACACTTGGTCCAGGTAGGAACAAGTATAGACCCAGCAGTAGTTGCCTAGATCAAGGACAGGGGTCGAGGGTAATGTACTGATGTAAGTCAGGGACTCTGGAGATGAAAGCCAAGGGTTCTGGTGGATGAAGGTTTGAGGTTATGTCAGATGACATCAAGGATCTCCCAGAAGGATTGCAAAGGTTCTGGGTGGACAAGGACTAAAGATGGCGATGAGGAGGTACAGAGGCCAAGCTTAGGGGTGAACTTAGAGGAGGACAAGGAAGTGAAGGTGAAAACCTAAGGTAGGAATTGCTTAGCATTACTGTACATGTATGGCCAGTATTTATACTAGGTAGTGCTAGTCATACTGAGTCACTATGAGTCAATGAATAGCCATAAGGCTGTGAAGACTAAGTATAGAGCTATGCAGGTCTGTGCAAAGGTGCTGCGATCAGAGGCTATGAATGATGCTGAGAAATATAAAGAGAATAAATAGCATGGGCTGCACAAGTGGAAACACAGGAATGTTGATTAGAGATCTCTATGTAAATATAGATAGTAGGTGTAAATAGACACAGTAAAGTCTAGAACATGAATGGATATTAATGTTACCATGTCGCATAGCGAAAGAATCAAAAGAAGACTGAGAGAGATTGTTATGTAACAAGGGAAGAAAAGATAGGGGGTCATCACCAATCATAACATTACCCCCTTTGTATGGCAAAGCCACTGGATTTGCTTTAATCAAAGGTGATTTCTTCATTGGTGATGATGTCTTCATCTCCCCAGGTGTCCTGCCATCCATGGTAATAGTCTGTGCATCCCCAGTTGTGGCCATGAAGGGATCCACATTTTTCACATCTGCAGTGATTGATGGTAGGGACATTATCGGGGTCAGTTCCCCAGTTGTTGGTGCAATGAGGACAGGGGTGGTTGGGGCAGGATCAATGAGTGTGTCCTGGTGCTTGTCGTTGGCAGTGGTCACAACAGTGTTGCCTACAATCAAGGGTTTGGTGTCTGCAGTGGCAACAGCAGTTGCAGCAAGAGGGATTGGAGGGAGGGGGCACCAGTATTTCATCCCATCTGGTGGTAGCACCAGTATCAGAGAGAATGGTGCCTGTATTTGGGTGTGGGGTGGGGAGTCAGTTGGAAGTGCTGCACCCGGATAAGTCCAAGAGCACAGCCACAGCTCGTAGGCTGGCAGGGGTGTGATGGGGTTGGAAATCGGAGGTGATAGGGGGAGTGTTCTCCTGTTCCTCATTTGGTTGGTTGCAAAAGGAGGGGATGGGAATGATGAAGTCAGTAAGGGATGGGGGAATGCAAGTGAATGATGGCTGGCCATAAAGGTAGGCCCAATATTCCTCAGTTATGAGGTTCAGGGTGATAGTGGTGATGACTTTGGCAATGGTGCCATAGGGTAGGACATGTTCGATGAAATGGCCAAGACCCAGGTGGTATAGGTTGTCAAGTGCCTTTTCTCTTAATTGGCCAATTATGGTCCAAAGTGGTGCATCTGAGGATCGGTAGGTGATGGATAAGTTACAGATGAGGGAGGCTGTTTCATCAAACATGGCGATGGTGGAGATGAGTTCAGGGGACATTTGGTAGGCCAGGTGTTGTTCTAAGACAGAATGGGGGGCTTCCTGGGAGAGGATGTGGGTGAATAGGATATGGCGGTTGGGATGACAAAGATGGTGGACATGGACAGGGACAGAGGGAGGAAAAGGGGGAAGGGTGGGAAGACCTGGAGGAGAAGTGGGGATAGGGGAGATGGGAGTAGGTTGTTGGATGACAGGGCTGGTAGTGAGATCATCTAGGATGGTATCGGGGATGTGCAAGGTGATTTGGAGGATTTGTTCTTCTATAGCAGTGTGTTACACTTGGTCTGGGTAGGAACAAGCATAGGCTCAAAGAACTAGTTATGGGTCAAGGGTTCAAGGTATTTGGCCAAGAGAACTTAGCAGAAGGTCAAGGGGGTTGTTTGACAATGAGGTCGATGAAGGAGGTCAAGGGAGTTGTCCAATGATGGGGTCGACAAAGGAGTTCAAGAGAATCATCCAATGATGAGGTCAATGAAGGGATTCAAGAGAATTGTCTGATAATGAGGTCGACAAAGGGGTTCAAGGATTCGAAGAGATCAAAGGTATGATTGAGCAGGACTAAGCTAAGGATACATCAAGTAGAATGATGGCTTAAGTACTGTGAAGAATGGAAACTAATAGAAGGTCATGGAAGGTTGGTTACTAAGCAAATGAAGATAAAATCTTCCATGAGAAACAGAAGCATAGATAACAAGAATAGAAAGTGGAAATGAAAGGTGTGCAATGAACATGTTGCATGTTCTAGAACACTCTAAAGAAAGAGAAAGGGGTACTGGGTCAGGCTGGCCTATCATATCAATGAAAAAGAAGTAAAAAGAAGTGAATTGTAACACAGTGGAGGTGGAAGGAGGCAGAACAGGGGATGCCAAGGGAGAACTAATGGGAGGGGGGGGGGGGGAGCTGGAGGAGACAGAGATAGGGGAGGTGGCAGACATAAGGACTATAGTTTGGATGTGTTGGTACAAGTGCGTTTGGGTGGTTTTGATGAGAATGAATTCTTGGAGACTAGGTTTTTATAGTTTTGGAGGATATCCTGTGCATGCTTCAATTCTTTTTCAGGGAGCCATGAGTCATCTTCTGGTGGATAGCCTTTCCATTGCATGAGATACTGCCTCTGGGAGTGGTTGCCATGGTGTTTGATGATTTTTTCAATTTCATATTCTTCCCCTCCAATCAGATCTGGTGGAGGGGCTGGGAAGTTGGGACCATGTATTTCATTCTCATGGTACCTTGAAAGCAGTGAGGCATGGAAGACATTGTGAATTTTCCAGGTGAGGGGAAGCCATAGTTGATATGTAACTGGGGAGAGGACTTTGGTGACAGTGAAAGGTCCTTCTCGTTTTGCTGAGAACTTAGGGGCGATGACATTTCACTTAAGGTTCTTGGCATTCAACCAAACTTTATCTCCTTTAGCAAATGGAGTGAATTTCCTGTGGTACCTTGATTTCATAAGCTGGCATGTGAGATCATGTGCAGCCAGGGCTTCATCACAGGCAGCCAAGAGTTCCTTGAGACATTGTTCTAATGCTGGTAACCATGAGTCAGAGATAACTGTGGGGAGGGGGTGGGGTTCATAGCCCATCATGAGGAAGAATGGTGATTTCTGTGTGACAGAATGAAGGTGGTGGTTATGTGCGAATTCTGCCATGGTGATATGTTCAGCCCAGATTGTTGGGTTGTTACCACAAAAGATCCATAGGTATGTTTCCACTTCTTGGTTGACTTCTTCTGTTTCCCCATCAGTCTGTGGGTGGTAGGTGGTGCTAAGGGAAAGATCATAACCTAGGAGTTTTCCTAATTCTTTGGCGAAGGTTGAGGCAAATTGTGGTCCGCAATCAGAGATAATTTTGTCATAGAGGCCAAACTATTTCCAGATTTTGTTGAGGAAGAGTGTGGCAATTCCTTTGGCTGTAGCAGTTTCCTTGGTTGGGCATAATATTACCCCCTTTGTAAGCCTGTGGTTGACCACGACCAATAATGAGTCAAAGCCACTGGACAGGGGAAGATTGGTGATGAGGTCACAGGAAATTTGTTGGAAGGGATGGGAGGACATGGAGGGAATGGGGAGTGGGGGGGGTGCAGAGGGGTGGGTGTCTATTTTGATGTGTTGACAGCAGATATAGCCTTCAATGTATTTGCAAATGAATGTTGTCATACCAGGCCACCAAAATTCAGATGCTACTAATTGGCATGTTTTCAGGTACCCAGGGTGACCAGCTGAGGTGTGGGAATGGTGCCTTGCCACAACAGAGCAGCAAAGTTCAAGATCGTTTGGAACATAGACCTGGTTTTGGTATGTGAGGACACTGGTGTCATATTTCCAATCAGAGAGGCAAGATTGGAGTTGGGATGGAACTTCACCATCCAATGCTTGGAGGGAATCCAAGACTAGTGGGTCAGTGACAGAGGAGGAGCAGAGTTTGTTGGTTAAGGCTGTGTTGATCATGTTGACGAATAAGGAAGGGGGAAGAAGAGTTACATCATGATTGTCTTGTTCGTCATCAGGGATCAGATCAGGGTGGCAAGAAAGCACGTCAGGTCCTGCCAAGTCTTTTCCCGCTACATGAATCAGCCGAAGGTCAAAGTCAGCAAGATTGAGGAGCCATCTAGCTTGTCAATGGTCCAGATTCTGTGGTTGTTTGAAGTAAGTTAGATTCTTGTGGTTGGTGAAGACTTGAACAGGAGTGGGGTGGCCTCAGAGGTAGTGTTTCCACATTTTAAGAGCTCAAATGATGGCTAGGAGTTCTCAGTCATAGATGTCATAGTTTCGTTTGGTGGGGGAGAAGGATTGAGAAAGATAGGAACAAGGTTTCCAATCTCCATTCTCATCTGTTTGAAGCAGGATTCCTCCAGAGGTGAATTTGGAGGCATTGGTGGCAATGGCAAAGGGTCCACTGAGATCAGGGAAGCAGAGGATAGGTTTTTCCAAAAACTTGGCTTTGAGTTTCTGAAAGGCAGTATTACATTCCAGGAACCAGTCCCAGGTGTGGGTTTTCTGAGTCAAGTCTAAAAGTGGTTGTGTGAGGTTTGAGTAGTTTGGGATGAATCATCTATAGAAATTTGCGAATCCTAAAAAGGAGCAGACATCCTTTACTTTGGCTGGTGTTGGCCATTTCTGGATACCATCCAATTTGACTGGATCCATTGCAAGGGTTCCTGGCTTAACTATCATGCCCAAATACTCGACTTCCAAGGTGGTGAATTTACATTTCTCCAACTTGAGATGGAGGTTGAGTTCTTTCATTCGTTGGAGAACCCGTTTGGTATACTCTTCATGGGTCTTTGGATTGGAGGAGAAGATGAGGAGATCGTCCATGTAGATGATTAACCATCCTTCAGCAATCATATCACAGAAAGAGTCATTCATAAATCATTGAAATGTAGGAGGGGAATTGGATTGTCTGAAGAACATTACTGTTGGTTCGAAAAGTCCGCAGTGAGTGATGAAGGCTACCTTCCATTGGTGTCCATCCTTGATTCAGACATTGTTGTATCCCCATTGGACATCAAATTTGGTGAAGAGTTTCACATCCTTAAGTTTATCAATGAGGTTGGAGATCAGGGGAAGAGGGTATGTGTCTTTGATAGTGTGATTGTTGAGATATCTGTAGTCTTGGCAGGGGCATAGCCCTCTGTCCTTTTTCTTGATGAAGAAGAAAGGGGAGGCTTGTGGAGAGTTAGATGGGTGTATTTTGCCAGATTTAAGATTCTCATCAATGAAATTGTCTGTGGCTTTTTGTTCTTCAGGGGTAAGAGGGTAGATCTGGGACACCTTTGGTATAAAAGTTTCATCTAGATTTATCTCATGGTCATAAGACCACAAAGGAGGGAGGCAGTGGACAGCATTCTTGGAAAACACTTCTTCAAATCCTTGGTATTTGGGTGGGAGGGTGACAGCATTCTTGGGGTCTTTGGCCTCGATGGCTAGTTTGGTAGCAGTGGTGAAGGCTTGAACATAACTTTTCCCAAAGGGGTGTTGGAATCTGAACCGGGCTGCTCAATGGGTGATGCAGTTCATCATGGCTCATTCACAGAAGTCCAAAGGTCCTTCTTGATTGAGATATTGGCAGATGAAACTTCCCTTTCAATCGAGATTGAGTGGGGTATGGTTCATTGGTTGAAGGGAATTTTGTGGAGTGTAAAGTTCCTTAGTTTGGTCATTCTTTTCAGGGATGGCCACAGTCCCTTTGGTCCAATCAATAATGGGGTTGGTTTCTTTCAACCAAGGATGTCCAAGGATGAGATTTTCCCTTCCACAATGCATTACATGGAAGTGGATTCTCTGGATAACATTATCAAGGTGTATCAGGATGAAGGTGGTGAATTTGATATCGTTGTTTCAGTTTTGAGTTTGATCGACATTCCTTACAGGGATGGGAGAGGGAAGTCTTTCAAGGGGGAGTTTCCATCTTTTGGCGAAATGCCAATCAATGCAGGAGATAGTTGCACCAGAATCTACCAGTGCTCGGGTTCCAACGTCTTGGGATGTGCTCAGGATTGAAATGGGGAGATAAATAGCATTTTGATCACTTTGAAACATAAGTACAGGAGCACATCTAGTTGGGAAGGGGGCCCGTGTTGGGTTGGACCTCCTCTCTAAAAATCCAAGACACGGTTGACTTCCATGTCATCATTGTTACATTCTTTGATTTCCTCAATGGTGGCAGTGGTGGTAGTTTGTCAGACAATTCTTGGGGTGGGACAACCAGGGAACTTGGTGCATTTGGTTGCATTATGTCCAGGTTGGCGACATCGGAAACATAGCCCCTTTTCAAAGCATTGTTTACATTCCTCTGGGGTTAATCTCCTGATTCGAATCATGTCAACATCCATTGCATTAGGATCATGTGTGGGTCAAGTGTGGGAGTGTGATTGGAAAGAACAATATGGGGTATGGGATGGGTTTCTGCTGGCTTGTGCAATGTCGTTGGCCTTTTGGAATTGGCTGAGGAAGTGTACAGCTTTGTTGTACCATTCTTCAACCTTGGTGGGTACTGTATCCATGGACATGATTCATTTCATGAGGTTTACTGTTACTCTGGCAGTAAAGTACCTGATTAGGACATTTTCATTGGTGATTTCAGAGATCTGGATGTGATTTCTAAATTTGGCAATGTATCAGGTAAGATCAGCCATGGAGTTTCCTTTCATCTGTAAGGAATTAAAAGCAGTGATGGATACAGCTTTGCTGTCATGATGGTAAAAGGTTCCTTGGTAAGCTTCCTTGAATTTGTCCCAAGTGATGGTTTCTTTGTTTGCTAGGGTTTTGATCTGATAGGTTGCTGCCCAAGTGGCAGCAGATCCTTTAGTCATATATGATAGAGCATATGCCACCTTTTTGGTATCATTGTTGTATACTTCTTCATTGACCAAGAAGTAGAATACAACAGAGGCAAACCAAGCTTTGACTGTGGTATAGCTTACATCAAAATGATCTGGGGGGGTGATGCGAAGTTCTACAGGTTTATGTGGGGGAGGTGCTATTTCACTCATGTTGACTGATGGTGCTGGGGAGGATGGTTCTGTGGGAAGAAACAGGGGTAGAATCTATGGGTGAGGAACTGGTGTGGGAATGACAGTGGACAGGATGGTTCCTCTGGTGAAGTGGAGATGTTGTGTGAGGGTTAATGGGGACAGTGGTGTGGGTACCCTATTGAAGGATAGCTGTGCAGAGAGCTCATGTGAGAGGTGGGTGTCTAGTGGGTTCTCATGGGCAGGGATTTCGATGTCTTCGTCCTCTACATCAGTAGGAACTGGGGTGGGGCGGTGTGAAGAATCTGAGTCTGAGGGGTAGGGTTCTTGAACATGTTCCTGGTAGAAGCGTGAATCTGGGGTATGAAGGTTGCCTGAAGGCCTAGGGTTTCTGGGGTGCTGGTGTGAAATGGTGGGATCTACTAGATAGTAGTCCTATTGAAGAGAAAGCAATTCCTTTTGTTACACTTGGTCCAGGTAGGAACAAGTATAGACCTAGCAGTAGTTGCCTAGATCGAGGACAGGGGTTGAGGGTGATGTACTGACGTAAGTCAGGGACTCTGGAGATGAAAGCCAAGGGTTCGGGTGGATGAAGATTCAAGGTTATGTCAGATGACATCAAGGATCTCCCAGAAGGATCACAGAGGTTCTGGGTGGACAAGGACTAAAGATGATGAGGAGGAGGCACAGAGGCCAAGCTTAGGGGTGAACTTTAGAGGAGGACAAGGAGGTGAAGGCGAAAACTTAAGGTAGGAATTGCTTAGTGTTACTGTACATGTATGGCCAGTATTTATACTAGGTAGTGCTAGTCATACTGAGTCACTATGAGTCATTGAATAGCCATAAGGCTGCAAAGACTAAGTATAGAGCTATGCAGGTCTGTGTGAAGGTGCTGCAATCAGAGGCTATGAATGATGCTGAGAAATATAAAGAGAATAAATAGTGTGGGCTGCGCAAGTGGAAATGCATAGGAGTGTTGATCAGAGATCTCTATGTAAATATAGATAGTAGGTGTAAATAGACACAGTAAAGTCTAGAACATGAATGGATATTAATGTTACCATGTCACATAGCGAGAGAATCAAAAGAAGACTGAGAGAGATTGTTATGTAACAAGGAAAGAAAAGATAGGGGGTCATCACCAATCATAACAGTTTTGAAGGAGATCCTGTGCATGTTTCAATTCTTTTTTGGGGAGCCATGAGTCATCTTCTGGTGGATAGCCCTTCCATCACATGAGATACTGCCTCTGGGAGTGGTTGCCACAGTGTTTGATGATTTTTTCAATTTCATATTCCTCTTCCCCTCTGATCAAATCCAGTGGAGGGGCTGGGAAGTTGGGGCCATGTATTTCATTCTCATGGTACCTTGAAAGCAGTGAGGCATGGAAGATGTTGTGAATTTTCCAGGTGAGGGGAAGCCATAGTTGATATGTAACTGGGGAGAGGACTTTGGTGACAGTGAAAGGTCCTTCTCATTTTGCTAAGAACTTAGGGGCAATGATGTTTTGCTTAAGGTTCTTGGCATTCAACCAAACTTTATCTCCTTTAGTAAATGGAATGAATTTCCTGTGGTACCTTGATTTCATAAGCTGGCATGTGAGATCATGCACAGCCAGGGCTTCATTGCAGGCAGCCAAGAGTTCCTTGAGACATTGTTCTAATGCTGGTAACTGTGATTTGGAGATAACCATGGGGAGGGGGTAGGGTTCATAGCCCATCATGAGGAAGAATGGTGATTTCTGTGTGACAGAATGGGGGTGGTGGTTGTGTGTGAATTCTGCCATGGTGATATGTTCAGCCCAGATTGTTGGGTTGTTACCACAAAAGATCCATAGGTATGTTTCTACTTCTTGGTTGACTCATTCCATCTCCCCATCTGTTTGTGGATGGTAGGTGGTGCTGAGGGAAAGATTGTAACCAAGGAGTTTTCCTAGTTCCTTAGCAAAGGCTGAGGCAAATTGTGGTCTGTGATTGGAGATAATTTTGTCATAGAGACTGAACCATTTCCAGACTTTGTTGAGGAAGAGTGTGGCAATTCCCTCGGCTGTGGCAGTTTTCTTGGTTGGGCACAAAATTACCCCCTTTGTAAGCCCATGGTCAACCACGACCAATAATGAGTCAAAGCCATCAGAAAGGGGAAGATCAGTGATGAGATCACAGGAGATTTGTTGGAAGGGATGGGAGGATTTAGAGGGGATGGGGAGTGGGGGCAGTGTGGAGGGGTGCATGTCGGCCTTGGCATATTGGCAATGGATACATCCTTCAACATATTTGTGAATGAAGGTGGCCATGCCAGGCCACCAAAATTCCAATGCCACTAGTTGGTGAGTTTTGAGGTATCTGGGATGGCCAGCTGTGGCATGAGAGTGGTGTCTAGCGACAATGGATTGTTGTAGTTCTAGGTCATTTGGAACATAGATGTGTCCTTGATAAGCGAGTATCCCTGCATCATATTTCCAATTGGAAAGGTAGGAATGAAGTTGGGCAGGAACTTCACCATCTAGAGCTTGGAGGGAACCCAGGACTAGGGGGCCAGTGGCAGAGGAGGAGCAGAGTTTGTCAGTCAGGGCTGTGTCGATCATATTGACGAACAAGGAAGGGGGAAGAAGTGTTACATCATGATTGTCCTGTTCATCATCAGGGACCAAATTGGGGTGGTGGGAGAGTGCATCAGGTCTGGCCAAGTCTTTTCCTGCCACATGAATTAACCAAAGATCAAAGTTGGCAAGATTGAGAAGCCATCTTGCTTGTCTTTGATTTAGATTTTGTGGTTGTTTGAAATAAGTCAGATTCTTGTGGTCAGTAAAGACTTGAATGGGGGTGGGGTGACCTCAGAGGTAGTGTTTCCACATTTTGAGAGCCTGGATGATGGCCAGGAGTTCTTGGTCATAGATGTCATAGTTTCATTCAGCAGGAGAGAAGGATTGGGAGAGATAAGAACAGGGTTTCCAATCCCCATTTTCATTGGTTTGGAGGAGGATTCCTCTAGAGGCAAACTTGGAAGTGTTGGTGGCAATTGTGAAAGGTTTGTTAAGATCAGGGAAGTGGAGGATGGGCTTTTCCAAAAACTTGCTTTTGAGTTTTTGAAAGGCAGTGTTGCATTCTGGGGACCAATCCCAAGTGTGGTTCTTTCTGGGTTAGGTCTAAGAGGGGGCATGCGAGATTCAAATAGTTTGGGATGAATCATCTATAGAAGTTTGCGAATCCTAAGAAGGAATGGACATCCTTTACTTTGGCTGGAACAGACCATTTCTGGATACTGTCCAATTTGACAGGGTCCATCGCAAAAGTTCCTGGCTTGACTATCATCCCTAAGTATTCAACTTCCAGGGTGGTGAACTTGCATTTCTCCAATTTGAGATGGAGGTCAAGTTCTTTCATTTGTTGGAGGACTCGTTTGGTGTATTCTTCATGGGTTTTTGAATCAGAGGAGAAAATAAGGGGATCATCCATGTAAATGATCAACCATCCTTTGGTGATCATATCTTGGAAGGAATTGTTTATGAATTGTTGGAATATGGGGGGGGAGTTTGATTGTCTGAAGAACATTACTGTTGGTTTGAAGAGTCCTCTATGAGTAATGAAAGCTGCCTTCCATTGGTGTCTGTCTTTAATCTGGACATTATTATATCCCCATCGGACATCAAATTTGGTGAAGATCTTAGCATCCTTGAGCTTGTCAATGAGGTCAGAGATCAGTGGAAGAGGATAAGTGTCTTTGATGGTATGGTCATTGAGGTATCTGTAATCTTGGCAACGATGTAATCCTCCATCCTTTTTCTTGATGAAGAAGAAAGGGGAAGCTTGTGGAGAATTGGACAGATGTATTTTGCCAGATTTGAGATTTTCATCAATGAAGGTGTCCACAGCTTTTCATTCTTCAGGGGTAAGGGGGTAGATTTTTGAGACATTAGGTATGAAGGTTTCATTGAGATTTATTTCATGATCATAGGATCAGGATGGGGGAAGGCGATGAGCTGCATTTTCTGAGAAAACTTCTTTGTATTCTGTATACTCCTGAGGTAGGGTGATGGTAGGTCTTGTTTCTTGGGTGTTGATAGCAAGTTTGGTGGCTGTTGTGAAAGCTCAGACATACTCCTTTCTGAAAGGGTGTTGAAACCCAAATCTTGTGGCTCTGTAGGTGATGCAGTTCATCATAGCTTGTTCACAGAAATCTGATGGTCCTTCTTGGTCTAGGTATTGGCAGAGGAGGCTTTCTTTTCAATCAAGATTAAGTGGAGTGTGATTCATTGGTCGGAGGGTGGTTCTTGGAACATAGAGTTCTTTAGTCTGGTCTTGTTCTTCTGGGATCATTATGGTTCCCTTGATCCAGTCAATTATGGGGTTGGTCTCTTTCAACCAGGGATGTCCTAAGATAATGTTTTCCCTTCCACAATGCATTACATGGAAGTGGATTCTCTGGATAACATTATCAAGGTGTATCAGGATGAAGGTGGTGAATTTGATATCGTTGTTTCAGTTTTGAGTTTGATCAACATTCCTTACAGGGATGGGGGAGGGAAGTCTTTCAAGGGGGAGTTTCCATCATTTGGCGAAATGCCAATCGATGCAGGAGATAGTTACTCTGGAATCTACCAGTGCTCAGATTCCAACATCTTGAGATGCACTCAAGATTGAAATGGGAAGATAAATAGCATTTCAATCACTTTGAGAAGTAAGTACAGGAGCACATCTAGTTGGGGAGGGGGCTCGCATTGGGTTGGACCTCCTCTCTAAAAACCTGAGACATGGTTGACTTCCATGTTGTTGTTGTTGCATTCTTTAATTTCTTCAATGGTGGCAGTGGTGGTAGTTTGACGGACATTTCTGGGGGTAGGGCAACCAGGGAATTTGGTATATTTAGTTGCGTTGTGTCCAGGTTGACAACATTGGAAGCATAACCCCTTTTCAAAGCATTGTTTGTGTTCTTCTGGGGTTAACCTCCCAATTCAGATAGCATCAACATCCATTGTGTTAGGGTCGTGTGTGGGTCAGATGTGGGAGTGTGATTGGAAAGAGTGGTATGGGGTGTGAGAGGGGTTCCTGCTGGATTGTGCAATGTCATCAGCTTTCTGGAATTGGCTGAGGAAGTGTACTGCTTTGTTGTACCATTCATTGATCTTGGTTGGTACTATATCCATGGACATGATATGTTTCATGAAGTTTACCATAACTCCAGCAGCAAAATACCTGATTAGGACATTTTCATCAGAGATTTCAGAGATCTGAATGTGATTTCTAAATTTGGCAATATATCAGGTAAGATTGGCCATAGAGTTCCCTTTCATTTGTAGGGAATTGAGGGCAATGGTGGATACAGCTTTGCTGTTGTGATGGTAGAAGGTTCCTTGGTAGGCTTCTTTGAACTTGTCCCAAGTGATGGTTTCCTCATTTGCTAAAATTTTGATACAATAAGTTGCTGCCCATGTGGCAGTGGAGCCTTTAGTCATATAAGAAAGAGTATATGCCACTTTCTTGGTATCATTGTTGTAGACTTCTTAATTGACCAGGAAGTAGAATATGACAGAGGTGAACCAAGCTTTGGCTGTGGTATAGCTCCCATCAAAATGATCAGGGGGGGTGATGCAGAGTTCTATGGGTTTATGTGGAGGGGGGGCTGTTTTGCTCATGCTGACTGATAGGACTGGGGAGGAGGGTTCTGTGGAAAGAAATGGGGGTAGAGTTTGTGGGTGGGGGACTGGTATGGGAACAATGGTGGATGGGATAGTTCCTCTGGTGAAGTGGAGGCGTTGTGTAAGAGTTAACAGAGATGGTGGCATAGGTACCCTATTTAAGAATAGCTGTGCAGAGAGTTTGTGTGAGAGGTGGGTGTCTAGAGGGTTCTCATGGGCAGGGATTTCAATGTCTTTGTCCTCTATGTCAGTAGGGACTGGGGTTAGATGGTGTGATGAGTTGGAGTCTGAGGGATATGGTTCTTGAATGCATTCCTGATAGAAGCATGAATCTGGGGTATGAAGGTTGCCCAAAGGCCTGGGGTTTCTGGGGTGCTGGTGTGAAATGGTGGGATCTACTAGATAGTAGTCCTATTGAAGAGAAGCAATTCCTTTTGTTACACTTGGTCCAGGTAGGAACAAGCATAGACCTAGCAGTAATTGCCTAGGTCAAGGACAGGGGCTGGGATAACGTACTGACGTAAGTCAAGGACTCCAGAGATGAAGGTCAAGGGTTTTGGTGGACAAGGTTGGTGGTTACATCAGGTAATGTCAAGGATCTTCCAGAAGGATCACAGAGGTTTTGGGTGGTTGGAAACTTAAGACAATGAGGAGGAGGCACTAAGGCCTACTTAGGGATGAACTCAGAGGAGGACAGGGAAGTGAAGGTGAAAACCTAAGGTAGGAATTGCTTAGCGTTACTGTACATGTTTGGCCAGTATTTATACTAAGTAGTGCTAGTCATACTGAGTCACTATGAGTCACCAGATAGCCATGGGGCTGCAGATACTAAGTATAGAGCTATGCTAGTCTGTGCAAAGGTGCTGCAATCAGAGGCTATGAATGATGATGAGAAAATAAGAGAATAAATAGCATGGGCTGCACAAGTGGAGATACATAGGAAATCTAGTTGGGATCTCTAAGTGAAAATAGATAGTAGGCATAAATAGATATGGTGAAGTCTAGAACGTGAAGGGAAATGAATGTCACCATATCACATAGCAAAAGAATCAAAAGAAGATTGAGATAAGTTGTTATGTAGCAAAGAAAGAAAAGATAGGGGGTTATCACTGATCATAACATTACCCAGTTCTGGGGGAGATTTGGGATGTGTTGTAGGAAGGGTTGCCAATAAACGCATCTTTGCTTGGGCCATTGGCCCCAGCCAGTGCCTTAGCATATTGTGCAGGACTAGGTTAGCCAGTTGCTACATAATAACACTGCTTATCCAAGAAGAAAAGTTGTTTGGGCACTGCATCTCTGTAGTGTGGGGAGGATCAAGATGTGTCTGATATAGCATTGAAAAAATGAAATAAAATAAAAGCTATGTAGTGTACCATAGCAATTGCCTGTACAATATATCTCTACAACGTACTCTGTAGTAGACAGCTTGTGAAAATGACAATAGAGCACTATGTAGATTAGATAGCAACCTAGGCTACTAATGTTGAGGACTTGCTGGTTGACTTTAGAGTCATCAAAACAGTGTGACAAGGGGATGGAAAGAGATATAGAGGCTGATGTGTAGCACAAACTCACCAAGCATACATATTGTCAGTGAATTCACACTCCAGTTTAGCTGCAAGAGAAATTTACTCTGTATTGCCTAGCACTGTTGGAACTCAGAACATCGGACAATGAAATGCCAAATTTGTATTACAGAGATGAGATACATGATGGCGAGTCGTGTGCATTCCTTCAAGTTGGTCAGCCGCGCTTTGGTTCTTTCTGAGCGGTTTGTGCGGCAATGCAAGCCCGGAATCCAAGCTATGGGCTGTGGATTGACCGTGCCATGCACAGCAATATTCCACGAGAGCGGTGTGTATAACGAGGCCACACTCCGACGTGACATAACGAAGCCATGAAGACATGTGCTCCATACGCATTTCCGTAATACCGACAGGAAGGAGCGCCTCGCTAAGCCACACACGCCGTCGCCATCAGAGTCTCCGCCAACGACCTTGTCTCCGCCCATTTCGGGCCCACGACACGATCACTGTGGGATGACGGAACGCCAAAGGGGCACAATGCGCGTACAGGGACCCACCCGCTCAAGGTTTGCTTCTGTCAATTTTCAAGCGCACACGGGTCCCACACGGTCGGAAACGCACGCCATCCGTTGCCTGGTCGGCGACAGTGGGGGCCTTATCAGATACCCGACGGGGGCGACCCACGTTTGGGCCGAGATCCAAAACGTCACACCCACGACCCGTCGCAAGCCCCGACTCCCAGGTGCTTGACGATCACGCCACGGGATGATGATGTCTGAGTCACGGACATCGTCAGCCTTCATCGCGGGATCTGTTCGCCATCAAATTATGTATGCGTCGAAGATACGCACGAAAAACGCGTCGAGCGCCGACCTTTGGCAACTGAAGTCGTGCAGTTCCGATGTCAGGCATGGATTATTGTTGCCTGTGGCGCACGTTGGGGATCACGGGCGTATGTATCCGCTCAGGCGCAGTATCATCCGCCAATGAAACCAATACCACCTTGACCCAATCTGGTCGACCATCGTTCCCATGCACCTCCTTCCCTTGATCGAACACTCTCCCGTGTTTGCCGGATTAGGACTTGTTTTACCTAAGTTGAGGGGCGGGTTCTTGTTAGGATCAGATGTTAACAAATCAACACTTGCCCGCGACCGTGTGGGCGACGGTCTCGGGGAGGACATATATGATTTCATACTTGAGAATTGTGCCTAAAACAACGTTACGTCTGCGGTGTACATCCTGTGATCCCGTTCAATGAAACTGAAGCACAGTCCCCATGGCCCCATGAGAGAGGAATGTCCCACGGGAAAGACTTGGGTAGCCGAGCAAGCGTTCCTCCCACTCGATGTCCGGCATGTGATCGACCCAGGCACGGAGCCAGATTGTATTCAATGGACCAGCTCGCCGGATTGCGCTGGGATTCGACACACCTTTGAAACGTGTGTCCACGAATCAACATGCACTAGACCGAAAAGAAGCGGAGAAAAAAAAACCCTGCATAGAATCCTGCCAAGTCTCCATAACGCCATTCACAAAGCTTATCCAATTTGGCTAAATGATGTGGGGAGGAAGGTGCACGTTTGCCGTTCCCATGATCGTTCTTGACTGGCCTAAACTCAAAACGCAGTGGGAGAGATGCCGTTAGGTGGAAAGAGAGTCGCTGACATGGCTCCCGACAAACGACGTGCCGGGACATGCGCGCGGGATGGTTGTGCACGCCTCGCGGGTACGCCTGGAGAGCAGAAACGGACACGGTGGGGAAGCGCCAGCATCGCATGGTAGCCATCCAAGCTTGGCTGGACCGCTTGTCACGGTTCGCACAGACGAACAGCCAGCGCTCGGTCGTGCTGTCAACTGCGCGTATTTAGTGTCGCCTTTTTTTTTTTTTTTTGCGCAGCAACGTCCAAACTTGCCAAGGATGCGATGCAAAGTGTTTCATGACATAAAAAGTGGGAAGCGTCCTGGGATAGGCAAGTTGAATGAGAGTGTGAGAACGCAATCGAACCCAGGTTGGGTAGATTGCAAGGCTCGAGTATCCAAGTGGATGGGCAGCCATTGCGTAACGTTGGCACCCGAAAAGTCCGCAAAACCGACTTACAAGCTCAGCGAGGGAGAGGAGACACTCACAGGAGATCTCGTTGGACGTGGCCCACGTGAACCAGGTCGTGGCCTGTTATGTACAGAGACCTCCGGAAGAGCGAGACTGCATAACCCCGGGGAGGAACTCGGAGGGTAGGGAACTGAGAAGAATACCTATGATTATGTAATCCAAAGTTTGGTTTCATCGCCGTACGACGTCGTCCCAGCTCTTTTGGCTGGTATTCCAAAATTTTTGGTTGAGTTGACAGACAGACCATGGCCATTAAATATCTTGACAGTGAGCCGGAAGGCATTTTTTGTCGGTTTTAATGGGCAACTGACAACATGTGCAGACTACCTCTCCGAGCGGAAGCACTTGCAAACATTACCTTTGAGCGCTTTATCCGACTCGCGTCTTGGGATTGATGCGTCGTATTACTTGCAGCAGCTCACCGACAACCCCCCCTCGCGCGAACCTCTTTTGGCCGCCACGGGCGGTCTTCCGCTCGCCCTAACCCAGCGTATCGAAGCCGACCTTCGTGCGCTCGAAAAACTGCACATCAAGCCCGTGTTCGTCTTTCCAGGGCTGCTCCCCGCAAAGCGGTGGAAGCAGTACCAGAACCACGCCGAATACAACGACGTTTGCAGAGACAGACGGGAGGCATGGACCAAGTATGAGGCCGGCCAGGAGGAGGCGGCCATCAAACTGTTCGAAGGGCGCAGTGCGATCAGCCAGTGGGATCTCTGGCGCATGGTCCTCCGTGTGTTTAGGCATCGAAATGTGGAGTTTCTGGTCGCGCCTTATGTCGCTTGGGCACAGGTACGCGCGCGCGTGCACAGCCTGCACGCATCCCGCTTACCTCGTCTCTAGTTGATCTACCTCCTGCGACACACCAAATCGTATATCCATGCCATTTACGGTCCGACGGACACGCTGCTGTACCCAGGCGTGGACAAGCTGATTACCGCGCTCGATCTGACGTCCCCCGCGCCGTCGTTCACGTTCACGTCCAAGCGCTCGATCTTGAACGACCTCGGGGTCAGCGAAGACCAGTTTCTCGACATTGGGATTTTGGTCGGGTTCGAACACTCGCCCACGTTTCCCCCAAACATGCACGATCAAGCACTGAAGGCGACGGTGGACATGGTGAAGTACTATAAATCTGGGCACGCGGCGGTGACGGCGTTTTCAGAGCACCACGGTGTCAAGTCGACGCAGTACCCGGATCAATATGCTCGAACACGATCGATGATCAAGTATTCATTGATATTATCGTCGGAGGGCAGTGTTGTACCGCTTCCGCTCGCCATCTCGAGTCCTTCCACACACGGTCCAAATCACCATCCGCATCATCCGACTGCAGCGGATATACCCTCTGACCTACACGAGATCTTTACACACCGACTGCCAGATGAAGTCTATTTCTATCTTTCCCGTGGGTTGATGGGCCCTCAAGCACTCGTTTGGTTGACGAGCGGACAAATTGTGGAACCGCCGCCGCTGGACAACGGGGAGACGACGGAATATAAGCGATTCGTAAAAGAGGTGATCACGGATGGGCAGACGGGACCGCGTGCGACGGCGCTTGCGTTGATCAGCAGTGTGGCACACACATTCTGGAATAACCGAAAAGTGATGGGGAATTTCTGGTTTGAGAATCCCGCTCCACACGGTCAAAAGTTTATACAACACAACTCGGCGCAGACGGTGCAACTGGTGGAGCGTGTGGCGGGGTGGAACGTGAGCTACGCGATCGTGGAGGAGGAGCTAAGACGGCAGAATGTGAGTGAGTGGGTGTCAAGCGACGTGTTTGAGGCTGACGGGGGACAGTCATCGACGATCGATTTCGCGTTGTGCCTTGGGGCTACTGGGACGGAAAAACTGGCGTCGCGGACTAAGGGGAAGTCGAATGTGCCGAATG
Organism: Boletales sp. KT-2023b; assembly: GCA_038089675.1. Classification (NCBI taxonomy): domain Eukaryota; kingdom Fungi; phylum Basidiomycota; class Agaricomycetes; order Boletales; species Boletales sp. KT-2023b. The sequence goes on from JBBPLE010000144.1 coordinate 29,977, forward strand.
GACAACTTGAGAAAAAAGACGAGGTAGTTGCGAACGTGATTTGGCGATTCCTCGAACTAAGAGGGTGAGTGCGGATGGTTGCGGGTGCGGGACCGACTGACGGGTACTGCAGGTTCTTGTTGAACCATCACATGCACTCACCGTTGGCAAGAGCGATGTACACGGCGATCAAACAAGCACGGCTGAATGACAAGTTCCAGGAACCGTTGTACTTATTTCTGGAACTGGTGAGAGCGGGAGTGATGCATGGACACTTGTGGTCAGGGCGGGCGTTTAGTGGAGGACCAAGTTTCGGTACCGGTAAGGTGGACTGTCAGGATGGAGAGAAGAGACTGAAGGAAACAATTGCAGATGATGAGAAATCATGCATGTTATTGGTGATGCGGGTGCTGAGCATCGTGCCATTGAACTTTAAGGTGAGGGAGGATTAGGGAGGAGGGACGGAACTGACGGGATGGACAGGCACAACCGTGGTCAGCGCCGTTGTCACGGGAATTGCTGGTGTTCAACTCGTTTGTGCGATCGCTGACGCGGGCACTGCGCACGTTGCTGGAGGTGACGACGTTGAACATGCTGCTTCGAAATGATGCGCGACGTGCGCGGGACGATCTGCTTGACATCACGATATCACTTCCGTTTCAGGCGGAGGTGAACACGGGATTCGGGGTGTTGGCAAAGGTGTACTTGGACACGCTGACGCACTTGAACAACCAAACGAGGGTGCGTGACCCGAATGGAGAAGGAGTGAAGGAGTGCAAGCAGATGGCGCTGGAGATCTGTGAAGAGACGTTCCCAGGGGTGAAGCAGCCAAAACAAGAAGTGGAACGAGGATTCCGGTTCTGGGACATCGTAAGCAGTGGTGGTATGGAGATTCGGGGCTCGAGGCTGACATGCGTGTTGACAGGCGTTGACAGCCATGCGGCAACTTCACTCTGAGGGTGCTGTGCTGCGCGAGTTGATTGACCAGTTTGAAGCGGCAGAGGCATGGCTAGCACCCATGAGACCGTAAATAAAAAGTTTTTAGTTTTAGTTTTTAGTTTAGTTTTTGTTTTTTGTTGCATAACCTAAAAAAAGGGGATAGCAATTCACGTGACATAGGAGTTTTAAACATGAACCTTAGATCTGATCTTGACCAAAAAAGGGAATGTGTGTTTATCATACGGTCGTAGGTGAGTTATAAAACAAAAATTATTTTTTCGCGGTCGACCCGTTGAACATGTTCTCTTCCGCCTCGTCCGCTGAGCTCGTCCGTGCCATCGCCTGCGATCCGCTCGACAAGCAAAACTCGGGCCATCTCTTCGTCTGCCAACCGCACACCATTCAGATCATCCAGCTCGTCGAGGGTCCCCCGCCACCCCCGCCTCGCCCCATGTCCTCCGTCATCGACTCCTCCGCCGCCTCCTCCCCCCCCTCCCCCCCCTCCCCCCCTTTCTCCTCTTGCCCCTCCCCCCCCCTCCGCCTCCTCCTCTTCTTCTTCTGGCTCCTCCTGCCCCTCCTCCTCTGTCGACGCATCCTCCTACTGCTCCTCCATCGTCACCCCAGACGAGTCCTGCGTGCCCGTTCCGTGGACAGACGACACATTCAACACGCGCATGAAGCGCGTGCACGCCTGGATCGACAATGCCACCTGCCGTATGTGCCCCCTCTTCGCCCTCCGTTCCTCCCCTCATTCCTGCCCCAGAATGCGCCCCTTCTCTCAAACGCAAGTCGAATCCCCATCCGACCGATGACGACACCGTACGTCTTCGCTTCCCTCCTCTGCCCCCATCTCATATCCCACCCGCAGCTCTCCCACTGCTCAAAACGCTCACGCTCCCGCGACGGCCACACCATATCCAGGCTCACCGGCTATCCCTGTCCCGCCTGTGATACCCTCTTCCCATCCCTCGCCAGTCTCCGCAAGCACGGCCATGCCCCAGATACCCCTGAGGCATGCCGTGTCGCCGTCGACTACAATTTCGAATGACCACCTTCTCTTTTCTTTTTTCATCTGACGATCTCCATCATCACTTCGCATTGTGTACGATATCCCACCATTATTTCGCACGTCTCTACCGTACTCGTCGTTGTACCAGGCCGCCCAGCGCGTTCCCATTCATCCCTTGTACATTATCTGATCCTACATAGTTCGCCTTAATTATACCATATTAATACCCCACCACGCTCGCACCAGTACTCGACAACGCCTCATTCATTCCCTTTCCCCACCTTTGCGATCTCACTGTCCACCACACTGCCGCATCTGACATGGGAACCCGTTGCACCGTTTGGGCTGTGGGACGTGCTCGGAACTTGCACTTTTCGTCCCACGGCAGACACGGGCTCTCCTCAAATATACCTCCATCCTGATCCCTCCAAGACAGGAACTGCTCCGTTATGGCACTGACTCTCGCCCACTCCAGGCCTTCTTTCTTCCCCACAAACCCATCCGGTAAACGTCTCTCCCGAACCTGGCAGTTCACATCTCCGAACTCTGCCGTAACGGCGCGAGCGAACAACCACTTCGCCGTCTTTTTTTTTCTCATCTCCCCCCACCGTTGGCATTGTGTAATTTTACCCAGGTTTTTTCTTCCTGACCTCACCTGGGGCTATTCAACTCCCCCATCCGTCGTACATAATATCTCTCTTCAAGATCGCCGTGCCGTGAGATAGCAATTCAATCGCCCGGTTACTATGAGAAGCCTCATCGATCTTCATCATCATCATCATCATCATCGTACAAGGGTCGCTTCGAATTCCCCGTCTCTTTCGCCTCCTCGTTCGGTTTCTTTCCTTTTCTACTCCACCCTCGTCTTCTCTTTGCAGCCCTTTACTCAATGACACGCCCATCCGAATTAGCCACCCTTGATTTTTTTTTTTTTGATTTTTTTTGTTTACATGACTGCCATACCGCGTTGTCTATATTCGTCCGCACCACCTTGGCATGCGAGCGCGTTCGGCAGGGTGGGCCAAGGTGAGAGTCTCTTTTCTCGCTCGAACCACTCGACTAGTTTTCCAGCGCCACGGCGTTCTTGCTCGTGCCACTCCGTCTCCATCGCATCCCACCTTTGTGAGGTCATCACCGAAGCCGTTCCCGAGGTACTCTCTTCCGCGGGTAGATTGTGAACGTGAATGTGCTTCGCGTCTTTGACGCAAGCAACGGCACCTGGGTAGCATGATCGTGATTCTGCCACAGGCAAGAATAACGCGACCTCGATCTGGGCCACGGCATCTGCTGACCCACGCACTTCCGCGACGCCAAAGAGCGAGGCGTCCTGGCGACCACTTTCACCGTGCTTTACACGAATCCACACGACCACCGACTCTCACGGAGCTGAGCTTGCATGAGGCGTGCAACCTCGTCCGTCATCGCCTCGAGTGAGTATCCATGTCACGCGTTCCCATCCATCTCTTGTCCACCCTCGATGCATCGCACCGCTCCCCAACTATATTACCGGAGGCGCTTTCGTTGCATTTTTAGGCGCGGTACCGCATCTTTGGTGGTCCGAGCCTCCCCCGAATAGCTACTGCGGCACAGCATCGCGTCCCAGAGCACCCAAACGGTGTTCAAGAAACATTTCCAAAAATAAAACAGAGTTTCATTTCGCAAGTGCGTTGCCTCCGTGGTAAAACGCTGGCGCAGGTGAACATGTACTCACGCTGTGAGTTTTAAGAATCCAACGCCTGGGAGTCCGTCCTCAAAGAACAAGGTTCCAATTTGGCCTGAGAGCGCCCGGCGAACAAGAACGGAACAGGATCCCATCGAGCTTGGCCAAGATAGGTCATGTCACGATCGATCTTGTACCACCTCGTCGCTATTCTCGAGTCGGCAAACACCCCATCTTCGTTGGGCGATCGCCCTCGAATGTTGTGAAATAAATTTGGCCCTGCCAGCGCGTTGGCGCATGTCGTCATTGTGGAGTGGAATGGTCAGGCGCGTTTTCTCGGAATGCGACGCTGCAGTCGTCAAGTGACTGCCTCGTTTCAGCACGGGATGCGCCACTATCGAATGGAAGGGCTATTGTTCCGTGCATTCACACGACCGGCTCGCGAGGCGGAAGGGATCATATGAGCAATGGAGGGGATTGATGAGAATCGAGTTGAAACATCTTCGAGAGCACCCTGGAGTGGTTGGGCTGATCGAGGCGACCCTGATAGTTGTGGCAAGAAGGCGGACAAAGTCTTGGCTGACGTTCCTGCCCATCGCGAGGGGATCCGAGGTGATAGAGCCTTGAATGACGCATTGGCATGAGGATCAATTCTGCAGGCTCTTTCCTTTACCCTTCCTAGAAGGAGATCCGATCAGAAGACAACACAATTTGGTCAAAACGAGCTCGAAAACTTTTTTTGCACCCTGCATTTTGTCCCACGACTGCGGTTCATATCGTAGTCCATCTATGAAATCCATGTGAATCGAATAACATGTTACATGTTTTCTGCGAGCATCGGCTGTTTTCCTTTTTGGCAAGTGTTAGTGGTATCGGTCAACTACACGCGCACGGTCGCTTGAAAACAAAAATATGCCATATCGCCTCTTTCCAGCGTCCGAACCAGCCCACATATTGCCCTTGCCATCGGAAACCCGTCCACGCATCCCTAAACGATGTTCTCGCCTGCTGGTCGTTCTATTCCTGTCCTCTTGCGCGCTTGTTTGGCTCTACGCTCGTACCGGTGACGACTCCCCGCCGAGCGAAGACAGTCCCGAAGACCACTCATTACCCCCGCTTTATGAAGCCTACCACGAGTATGAACGGCACCTTCCACAGCACAATCTATCACTCCCTTTTCCAGAGGGTCGCGATGCTAAATTTTTCTGGGCATCCAACCATGTCACCAGTGAGCCCCCCGTCCGTTGCATCCTTGTTTACCGGTCCTGACGTGTCGCCAGGGTCGGGGTGGGGCAATGTCATGCAGGAGCTTATCCTCAATGCCCTTCTTGCATACGAGACGAATCGCGCGTGAGCAGCTCCTCTGTCGTCGTAATGCGATGAACGAAACCATTCTCTAGCTTTGTCTTTGGTAATTTCACATGGAACCATGACGCTCCAGAGTACGCAGAGTACGAAGGCAAGGTGATCCCTACCCGAATCCCTTTTTCAGCCATCATCAGCGGTATGTCGTCCGGGCTTCCGCGCTCATCCCTGCGTATCCTCACGGGGCTGTTTCAGGTCCGATTATTGGCTCTGCATTTGATCCTGGGGACCCGACCCCACGCGCCGTCCACAAGGACTACTTTCAGCGTGTGTGTCCGAACCCGACCGTGTTGGACAGCGACGAGGTCGTGAGCGGGTCCCTGAGATACGACAACAACGTCCCCGCCTCGCGCGTGTTCGACATGTGGGTCGACAAGCTCAACGCGATCAACGACCCCTGCGTCCAAGTCAAAATGGGCTCGCCCCAACTGTTCGAGATATGGTGCGTCCCCGGCGCACGCATGGCGACGCATCGTTGATGTGCCCCTTTAGGCTATTTGGTTCGTCCCGGATCCTCTCCTTGTGGCCCCGGCTGTACAAGTCACCGATCCTGCGCAATTTCTCATGGTCGCCGCTCATCCTCGGCGCCTTTGCGCGGAACGCGCATCTCTTTGGGGCGACCACCAGCACGTTCCGGTTCCTTCCCTCTTATCTCCGTCCGTCGTCGCCGTCTCCGATCGCGACGGAGATGCACAACGTCGCGCCCATACTTCCCGCCGCCAAGGTGGATCCGATTCCGGGCCTGCTCGTGTTGCACGTCCGGCGCGGCGACTTTCGAGAGCACTGCACCCACCTCGCGAATTGGGCGTCGGACTGGAACGGATTCAACAAGTTTGCGACGCTGCCGGACAAGTTCCACGTCCCTCACGATGGCAAGGACGGTCAGGCGTCGGAAGCGACGTTGCGACATTACCACGAGCGCTGTTTCCCGACGATCGAGCAGATCGTGGCGCGGGTGGGGCAAGTGCTGGACGACCAACGGAAGACGTACGGCGGCAAGAAGGAGCTCAAGCGGGTCTATCTCATGACCAACGGCGACGAGGCGTGGTTGGCAGAGCTGAAGGAGGCGCTCATGCAGATACGGCGGTGGGAGGCCGTGACGACGAGCCGCGATTTGAGATTGACCTGGGAGGAAAACCAGATCGGACAGGCGATGGACATGCTGGTCGGACAGCGCGCACAGGTGTTTATCGGCAACGGGGTACGTCCTGCGCTTGTTCCTTGCGCGCGTGCGACCGACTCACGCTATTTCTTAGTTTTCGAGTCTGACCTCGAACATCGTCATGTTCCGAATGTTGCGGGATCTGGCGCCTGAAGACACTCGGTTTTGGTGATGCGGCCCTGCCGTGGTCTCGTGGCGGGCGTGCTGTGCCGACCGCCTGGCCCCAGGAGACGCTGAATCACGAGGGCCGTTCCGGAGTTTGACGGGTGTCACGCCGGCTGGTTGCCGCCGGCCTAGGCCTTTACATACAATACTTTTTCCCCGCGTTTTTCGGGGATAGATAAATGGTTCCTCACCCGAGTTGGTCTGGACGCACCGCTCTTTTCTTGACTTTCGTCCCTTATTCCAGATAATATACACGGCCGCGTCGTTTAGGTGGATCGACTGCCATTTTCGTCACTAATGGATATTTCATCTTGTTGATGGGTTTCGTGGATACACGGTCCAAGGCTGGGCAAGCCTTCGTTATCCCCCTATATTCGACAGGCGATCGCTGTGCTTCCCTGCCGTGTATCTCCATATCTGCACGATACGGTGTGGACGCGAATCCTGTGCGGGCTGTCAATGATTGACGTGGGCGTGGTTGCCATTCGAGCTATGCGACGGTGACGCGACGATCGCTGATCGTCGTGGGCTGGAGCATTGGTTTTCCTTGGCCGCAGCCCTAGCCTTATGGATGCTTCTCCCCTGCGTGAATTATCCATTTCATCTTATTTTATTTTAAACAAGCGTTCTATTACCGACGATATCTAGCCTTATGCACGATGCACTACGGCGGAAAGGTGCCCAGCGGTTGGCCATCCGGTCCGAGGGGGGGGGGGGGGGGGGGGTTAGGCGCGCGGGGCCACCGGCCCGGGAGTTCACCGGGGGCCCTGGGGCAGGGGACCCCCCAGAGGGGGGGCCGGC